>PKMM01021253.1:521949-667547 GCA_002933915.1 Eutrema heterophyllum
TTATTACGATATATATAAATACTTGTTGTAATAGAGTAATTATTGTCTTTTTTTTTTCTATTGTTATACAAAAAGGTATAGTCTCAAAAGGTATATTGATACCAACCTGTTGAATTAGAAACTGATTTATAAAACCTGTTTTGTAGAAATAACAAAAATAGGGATCTCTTAAGTCTTTAGAACTAATAAAAAAAAGTAGTTTAAATTAATCAGCAGAAATCTAACTGATGGATGGATTAGAGTCGCATAAAGAGATAATAATAGGTGGTGGGTTGGTGTCTCAAACAATGTGCTGAGCCAAAGTAAGGATCTTGAGCTGCTTCCTGAGGCGCATCTCGTGCGGGACAGGACCAAACACTCGGGTACCAGTTGGCTGGTTATACTCCACTTTATTCTTGGTACCATCCGAATTCTTCTTCTTCCTTTCCTTAATGCCCACAATAACAACCGCATTGTCATCAAACCTGACTTGGCTTCCGTCAACACGCCCTTTCGACATCGCAGCACGCACAACCACACCGTACACGACCTTCCCTTTCTTCACTTTACCATTTGGTGTCGCCTCTTTCACTGAACCAACAATGATATCGCCAAGTCTTGCTCCTTTCTTTCCCCTCAGGGATTGAATGCACATCACTTCCTTTGCACCCGAGTTATCCACAGCTTTGAGAACCGTCCCCATTTGAACGAATGTCCTTTGTTGCTGCTACCAATTGGAAATCATCAGGACAGGATTCTCTCTAAAATGTCAAAAACCGAGGTCAGATATTTCGGAAAATCTATCGTCAAGAGTATTGACCTGAGAGAGGATGCTTCCATTCATCAGTCCATTGGAGGAATTCATCAAACCAGAGAAAGCATTGCTAAGACCTCCAAGCAATGAACGTCCTGCTCATATTGTGGATGAATCATATCAAAAGAACAGAACCAAAAAGAGATTTTTAGCAAAAGCGACTTAAGTGATATGAACAAAAAAGGCATCTGATTTAGGAACCAAGCAAACCCCATGAATTACAAATTCAACAACCCAAAGCTGTCAAGTGAGGAACGAATTGCAATGTGGGTGATGAAAGTGAAGAACAATTGAGAATTTTTATCTTCTCAAAGATGTATTATTTTTTGGGCAGCAAAATTCAACAGAGTGTAGAAGATTTAATCTCATTTCAAAACCTACGCTTCCTAGTAATCTATGTTGCATAAGATCTACAGTACATATTTTTTTTTGTTTTGTTTAAGAGAACTGAGCTTTACAAATGAAGATCTATGAAGGCGTAAGAGATGAATAAGTACCTCTGGAGAGTCTGGAAGCTAAAGCTGCCGCCATTTCTGCAACTAGAGGTTTCGATCTTAATGGTTCTGAGAGTTATGCACAGATCCCCGAAATATTAGGGTTCAAAATAGGCTTGTGTGGTGGTTAATAAAGGCTAGCTATTAAATGAAATAGCGATTACGTAATCAAAAGTGGGCGTGCCGGAGTGGTTATCGGGCATGACTAGAAATCATGTGGGCTTTGCCCGCGCAGGTTCGAATCCTGCCGCTCACGTTTACACATTCTTTTTTTTTTTTTTCCCTATTTGCTGCCCTAATTTCTCAACTCCTTTTAAGGAAATTGTTTTCTACAAATTTTTTGTTTTCCATATTTTTACATTCAAAAACAGTAATAACTATGGGCCAATTTGTTTTTTCTATATTTTACATTTATTTGCCCTAATATTCACACTCAGAACACTGGAATTCTGTAGAATTATCCACTTTTTTATTCTTTCTTTCTTAAAATTTCAGCATGCATACCCTATAGAGATGATAAGGTTTTTGAAAATTTCTTAATCAGGATAATTTTAACAGCTGATAAAGAGTTGTAAGTTTTAAATCTCATCTGGAATAATAACGTACAATTAACCGATGCCGTCCATTTTCAAGCGATTGTGGGACCCACTAAGTATCCTTATCATCAGACAATACAAAAACCCCAAAAATTGCTGAAGCGGAGCTCCAACGAAACGCTTTTGAAACTCGGAGATTACTTACACACCGATTCAAAATCCCTCCCCGAAGAAGAAAGGGCTTTCCTTTCGAGAGATTTCCGGACAAAAGACGTTGACTTTATACTCCAAGTCTCTTGAGAGGACACAAACTCGGACAAAAGGCTTGGAGATTCTGCTCCAATTTCATCTGGGTTTCCTCTTTTTTATTTATTTATTAAATGGTAAATTCAAATATATTCCCCCTTTTTTTTTTGTGTTTTTGTTTTTCCGAGTGTTCTCGGTCTCTTCGCTCTTTGTTTTTCCCGTTGTTTATTTAAAATTCGAAACCCCTACTTGTTTGTTTTGCTAATGTTGTTGCGTTTGCTTTCCTTTTTGTGACTCTAATTTCTTGATCTACGAATGTCTTTGACTTCTGCAATATTTTGGTTTGACTATGTCTAAATCAGTTCGAGAAGCTTGCTCTTACTCCGACTCATAATCTTTCAAAAATCTCGTTTTGAAATTTTTTCTTAAAGCTATCAAATAGATCATTTGTGGCCCTTGAAGCCGTAAATTCTTGGAGGAAATGATGTTGATGTTGTCAAATGCAATGCATTGGTTGCAGGCTGCCCCGGTTATAATTGTGGGCTCACATGTGTGGGTTGAAGATCCACATTTGGCATGGATAGATGGCGAAGTAACTCGAATCCATGGTGAAAACATTCATGTTAAAACTAACAAGGGGAAAACCGTAAGTTTCCTTAAATCTTAAACCTTTTTATTTACTTCTATCAACAAGCTCGTAAGTGGCCTTGATGTGGGTGAAGTCTAAAGAGTTGGACTAAGTGAGCTGATGAATTTACACTTTGAAAATATTTACATCTGATTTTGGAATGGGATACTGTTATAGTCCCGATATTACCCTAGATCGTAAGTTTTTACCTTCTGCATTGAAAGTAGATGTAGGTTGTTCTGCTTTAAGTGCTATGATCAAACCAAACAACATAATAAATAGAGGAAAGGAAGTTATCGGTATGGATTGTATATAAAGCTTGCAAGCTTTTTTTTTTTGGCAGTTATCTTGATATGTTGTGAGAGCTGTTTCTATTAAACCGTTACACATGTGATAGGGAAACAACTTAATGTGCTAAAATACTGTGTGAGACGTAAAAGCAAATTGTTTTTCTCAAGCTTATCAGTTGTCATTATATACGCTGTTTCTCACCACATATTTTCATGATAAGTTTGTTGTCGTCAAGTATAAATCCATGGTTCTCCTCACATTTCCCCCATGTGTTATGGATTTCAGGTTGTGACGAATGTATATTTTCCCAAGGATACGGAAGCTCCACCTGGAGGTGTAAATGACATGACGAAGCTTTCATACTTGCATGAGCCCGGAGTCTTACAAAACCTTGAGACGAGATATGAACTTAATGAAATCTACGTAAGAAATAAAGCATTTCTTACTTTTTGTAGCTGCAAAAGAAGTCATTTAAAATAAGCTATGATACTAATAAGCTTTGTGTTACTACTGTAGACATATACGGGGAATATCCTTATTGCAGTTAATCCATTCCAAAAGCTGCCTCATATTTATGAAACCGATATGATGGAACAATATAAGGGAATTTCACTTGGAGAACTAAGTCCTCATGTTTTTGCAATCGGGGATGCTGCATACAGGTTTGTGCATGTTCACATCCATATATTTATCATACGTCTATCTATTTCGTGAGATCATTTGCTGATTTTGTCACGGTGTAAGATATTAGGGCAATGATTAATGAAGGAAAAAGCAATTCGATTTTGGTAAGTGGGGAAAGTGGTGCTGGTAAAACCGAGACGACTAAGATGCTCATGAGGTACCTTGCCTATTTGGGAGGGAGGTCTGGTGTAGAAGGAAGGACAGTTGAACAGCAAGTCTTAGAGGTTTGTTTTAATTTTTTCATGACTAATGAGAATTGTTCCATGTATGGCTGTATACAACTTAATGCTTATATCCTCACTGAAATATTACAGTCCAATCCAGTTCTCGAAGCATTTGGCAATGCAAAAACTTTACGGAACAACAACTCAAGGTGCATTCACCCTCTTTCCTAATCTGGGGTTTATCAGCTTAGTTCATTAATGAGTTATTAGTTAATTTATAGGGTTTATTGTGTTAAATGCTTGGGTTCCTTCAAAAATTTAAATGTTTATATTATTCTTCCGGTTGTGCCTTAAGATGACTCGTACTCATGATTATCTGGCCGTTTTCATTCTTCTTGATGGCACCACCTTGCAGTCGTTTTGGAAAATTTGTTGAGATTCAATTTGACAAGAATGGAAGGATATCTGGGGCAGCTATTAGGACTTATCTGCTTGAGAGATCCCGTGTTTGCCAAATCTCAGATCCCGAAAGAAACTACCATTGCTTTTACCTTCTTTGTGCTGCTCCGCCGGAGGTATCTCATATATTTTTCTCTTTCTAATTGACACATTATGTGCATGTTCATCCCATGCCGATATCGTTTTCTTGCGGATTTCCCATGCCGTACTCATTTTTTCTATTTTCTTGTTTATCTTGCAGGATATAGAGAAGTACCAGCTGGGAAACCCACAGTCCTTCCATTATCTAAATCAGTCAAGTTGTTATAAACTGGATGGTGTTGATGATGCTAGTGAATACCTTGAAACCAGAAGAGCTATGGATGTAGTTGGAATCAGTAATGAAGAACAGGTCCTCAAACTGATGTGTTAAAGAGGTCAGGTTTCCGTTCTGATACTTGCATGTTTGAGTCTGACATCTAAAGTAATATTTTCAGGAGGCAATCTTCAGGGTGGTTGCTGCGATTCTTCATCTTGGTAACATTGATTTTGGAAAGGGGGAAGAGATTGATTCCTCAGTCATAAAGGATGAAAACTCCCGATTTCATCTTAACTTGGCTGCAAAGCTACTTATGTATGCTCCTTATTTTCTCACTATATTTGAAACTGTTTGTCTATTTTTCTGTTCAGTGGATTATTCGTTGTAAAAGCTGTTCTCTGTATTGTGCACTTGTTTTGACAGGTGTAACGCCCAGAGCCTAGAAGATGCTCTTATTAGGCGTGTTATGGTTACACCTGAAGAGATTATCACGAGAACTCTTGATCCGGATAATGCAATTGCGAGTAGGGATACCCTGGCCAAGACAATATATTCTCACTTATTTGACTGGTAAAGCTATTCAAGCAAATTCCCTCTTCCATTTCCCAGTCTGGCTTTTATATAAATATTGTCATAATGCATTTTACCCTATCGTTTACAGGATTGTGAATAAAATTAATACTTCCATCGGGCAGGACCCAAGGTCAAAGTCGATTATTGGAGTTCTGGATATCTATGGGTTTGAAAGTTTCAAATGCAATAGGTATTAATTTATGTAAAACATGTTTTGCTTTCACCTTTACTCCATTTCATTCCAGGAGTGCGGGGAAAATCTAGACTTATTTAATTAGCTTTAAAGAAATTATTCCTTGTTTTGTTAGAAAGATCATCTTTTGTCGTCCTCTGATATCTTAACTGAAGATTGCCTATGTCACTACTTCTTCTGCAAGAAGTACTGGGCGTTACATATAGTTTCATATAATGTGTGTCAAGATGTTGGAAGGAAACTGCCAACCATGGAAAGCTAGTACATTTATCTGTTATCGAAGTAGTAGTTGATTTCATGTACGGATTGTGATACAGTTTTGAGCAGTTCTGCATCAATTTCACGAATGAAAAACTGCAACAGCATTTTAATCAGGTTAGTCTATTTTCCTAATCGATCAGCCCCTTTGCTTTTTGTTAAGTAGATTGTACTTATTCTGGTATCACTCTTTGCAGCATGTTTTCAAGATGGAGCAGGAAGAGTACACCAAAGAAGAGATCGACTGGAGCTACATAGAGTTTATTGATAACCAAGATGTTCTTGATTTAATTGAAAAAGTATGTTTCTCCTTAATTCAACCAGACTTACATTTCAGTTTGTGATATTTGATTGCTTGATGGTAACCATATTAGGGTATAGGAACAGAGACTTGTTCACTGCACAATTATGTTATGGGATCCCTTTTCTTATGTTGAAATTGTATGTCTTCATCAGAAACCAGGAGGAATTATTTCACTTCTAGATGAAGCCTGGTATGCTTTATCTTTCTCAGATTGACTTGTATGCCTTTCTCATAGTATTATCCACTCATATTTTTTGGTTGGTTCAACACAGCATGTTTCCCAAATCTACACATGAAACCTTCTCCCAAAAGTTGTTCCAGACGTTCAAAAGTCACAAGAGATTTTCGAAACCGAAGCTCTCTCGCACTGATTTTACCATATCGCATTATGCAGGAGAGGTACAGTATTGCTTCTTTATAATTGTTGCCTTCTCTCAATAAAATTGAAGTTGAAGCTTTCTGTTCTTGATGTGTTTCCTACATTTGCAAGGTTACTTATCAATCAAACCATTTTATCGACAAGAACAAGGATTATATAGTTGCTGAACATCAAGCGCTATTTGCTGCGTCTAATTGCTCCTTTGTGGCGGGTTTGTTCCATGCGCTTCATGAAGACTCATCCAGGTCATCAAAATTTTCTTCCATTGGGTCACGGTTCAAGGTATTGCATGTAAAATTGCTAAATATGCATTGCCAGTTTTAAAAGTAAGTTTATTGATATTACTTATCTATATTGCAGCTACAACTTCACTCGCTGATGGAAACACTGAATGGTACAGAACCTCATTACATCAGATGTATAAAGCCGAACAATATTCTTAAACCTGGTATCTTTGAGAATTTCAACATCATTCATCAATTACGATGTGGGGTAAGGATGTCCTTTCTCAGTTTAATTGGTGTATTTACATCTCTTGCTAGGCCTAGAATACAGTTTCCCTTTTGTATTAATATTTTCTTTTATTAATGTGACCAACAACACAATTATAACTAACATACTTAGTTCAACACAATATCTTTTTATACGCTTAGTGTCATTAAATGCCATGTATTCCACATAAAATTACAACTAGTTGCATTTGCAGGGTGTTCTTGAGGCTATTAGGATCAGTTGCGCTGGCTATCCTACCAGGCTTGCCTTCTATGATTTTCTCGTTCGTTTTGGTCTCCTTGCTCCAGAAGTTTTGGAAGGAAAGTGAGTTTCTCTCTGAGGTTTCTGCATCTCTATGAAAACACTTTTGTTGAAACTAACATCAGTGTACTAAGCAGTTCTATCATATCTTCTTTTACAGTTATGATGATGAAGTAGCTTGCCAAATGATTCTTGATAAGAAAGGTCTGAGGGATTACCAGGTGTGATATGCTTTTTCATTCTGGCTTGCCTCTTTCCTTCCAAGTTTTTTTTTCTTTCCAAATTCATAATACTTTTATCGTCGTGGTCTTGATCATCTGGGATCTTAACCTTTTCTACAAGAAAGAAATCTCCTTTCCATCATTTTCATTATCGACATTGTATTTTATTGTTCCAGGATCACATACGTAACTTTACCATGTTGTTCCCAGGTTGGAAAGACAAAGATTTTCCTTCGAGCTGGTCAAATGGCTGAACTAGATGCTAGGAGAGCAGAGGTGCTTGGAAATGCTGCCAGAGTCATTCAGAGGCAATTCCGCACATGCATTGCCAGAAAGAAATTCCGTTCTATTCGCAATGCTGCAATTGTATTGCAATCCTTCATACGAGGTATTTTCTTATCATCAGTGAGGTTTCACTATGGTGTAGGCTGTTTACTCCGAATTATAGGGCTTACCCATTATTTTCTCATTGCCTCCTTTCGTTTTCATCATTTGGAGTATAATCCTTTATTCTTTACCAGCTGCTTGTTTTCTGTTTGCTCATTTCTTCTCCTTTGTTATTGGTGGTGGTGGCTGGTAGTTTTAAGGTTGTTTATACTTTATTAATTGCAGGCGAGATTGCCCAGAGTGTACACAAAAAACTGAAAATAGAAGCTGCAGCTCTAAGATTCCAGAAGAATTTCCGCCGGTACATCGCCAGGAAATCTTTTGTCGCCACCAGATCATCTGCACTTGTGTTGCAGGCTGGCTTAAAGGCCATGATTGCACGTAATGAATTCAGGTTAAGAAGGCAAACAAAATCCGCCATTGTGATTCAGGTATATCACATTTTCCTTATTGCTGAGAGGGAACTATATATCTCCAGAGGACAGAAATGGGCAAACTTTGGTGACTTATTCTCTTTAGTGCATAAAAGATTCTTATATCTTTCGTTTTCAGGCTCATTGGCGTGGCCACCAAGCATACTCATATTACACAAGACTTCAGAAGGCGGCAATAGTCACTCAATGTGCCTGGAGATGCAGACTTGCTAGAAGAGAGCTTAGAATGCTGAAAATGGTTGGATTCTATCCTTTATAACTTTTCATTGCTCTCTAACACTGCATGAATTTCCTTATTCAGCTGTTTACTCTCATGTTTATATTGATTTAGGCTGCAAGAGAAACCGGTGCTCTTAAAGATGCGAAGGATAAATTGGAGAAGCGGGTGGAAGAGCTTACCTGGCGTTTGCAACTGGAGAAGCGATTAAGGGTAATTTAAATGTCAATTTTTCTTTTGGAAAGATCTGTAGGTTAAACTAATTTGTAGATTGTGGTGTTCAAACTTAGTTGCTAAATTTGGTTTATATTGTTATCTATTTACTGATAAACAGACTGATCTTGAGGAGGCAAAGCTGCAAGAGGTTGCAAAGCTGCAAGAGGCTTTGCATACCATGCGGTCACAGTTGAAAGAAGCTACTGCAATGGTATTAAAGGAACAGGAGGCGGCTCGAATAGCAATTGAAGAAGCAAATCCAGTTATTAAGGAACCTGTTGTTGTTGAATATACAGAGAAGATCAATTCTTTGAGCGACGAAATTGAGAGGCTAAAGGTAAACAACTGACACATTTATATCCAAATATCTTGAAGATGTAATTGCTTCTGCACCATAAATGCAGATACATAAATTAAATAATAATGTCACAGGATTTAAGAAAGTAAAGGATTTATGTTGTTAGCCTCCATATTTGATTGTTCATGCCACTGATCTAAAATCTGGACATGGTCCTAACTATGCAGGGACTGTTGTCATCAGAAACACACAAGGCAGATGAAGCAAAGGAGGCTTATCGTAGTGCCTTGGTCCAAAATGAGGAATTAAGTAAGAAACTCGACGATGCTGGAAGAAAAATAGATCAGCTTCAAGATTCTGTTCAGAGGTTTGTTTTCATTAGGAAATTTGAGATCTATGATGTATTTGTTTCTCCATGTGAGACCTCGCTATTTTCTTTATACAAATATTCCCACCTATACGTTCTTTCTGGATGACAAATTTTTTTAATCTTATATATGCATGATATCTAAGGTAGATAAGCTTCTATTTTCTCAGTTCATGCATTTAGAGGTTTAATTAGTATCAGATATTGCATTTAGTGCTCATTTTTTTTCTCTAACAAAAGATTTCCTTCCTTTAAAATTAGATTCCAAGAAAAGGTCTCTAACTTGGAATCAGAGAATAAGGTACTCCGGCAACAGTCTCTTGCCGTCTCACCAACTACTAGAGCTTTGGCCCTAAGACCAAAAACTACCATAATTCAGGTACTAATGGACACCGGCTATATACCTTTGCATAGATTTTCTTAACCGTGCATATGACATCTTTTGTATTTCCTTGGAATTGCAGAGAACTCCTGAGAGGAATACTTTCTCCAATGGAGAAAGAAAACAAGTTCAGGTATGTTAATAAACAAAATAAGTCCCTTTGTCTAATTACCGTTTACAGTGATGGAGATTTAATACATGATGATTTTCTCCAGGAACCTGAAACTGAGGATAGGCCCCAGAAATCGCTTAATCAGAAACAGCAGGTAGCTGTCACTTTGAAGCCTTGTCACATATTTCATTTGCGGGGAAAAGATGTGCTGTTTTGTGTCAATATGTATTTTGCAAACTCATTATACGCTGGTTTTTTTTTCCATCTTGTAGGAAACTCAAGAGCTACTACTAAAGTCTATTTCAGAAGATATAGGATTTTCTGAAGGCAAGCCTGTTGCTGCCTGTCTGATATACAAGTGTCTGATACACTGGAGATCTTTTGAAGTAGAAAGAACCAGTATATTTAATCGTATAATCGAGACGATAGCATCCGCCATCGAGGTAGTGTGGATGTTCTTTCATACCAACACAAATGTTTTTTCCTGCTTCATGGGTGGTCTCATGCTAAATTTTACATCTTTGCAGATGCAGGAAAACAGTGATGTATTATGCTATTGGTTATCCAATTCCGCCACACTTTTGATGTTGCTTCAACGCACTCTGAAAGCCGGTGGCATACCTCCTTCAAGGCATCGGGGAATGTCTACATCTTTGTTTGGACGAGTATCTCAGGTGGTAAGAAGTATTTACGCGTCTCACTAAAATGATTTAATTCCATTAATCTCACTTTCTCATGGAATTATTTGCATAATAGAGTCTCCTAGGTTCTCCACAAAGTGCTGCATTCTCATTTATGAATGGAAGGGCAATTGGTGGTGGGCTAGACGAACTACGTCAAGTGGAAGCAACATATCCTGCTTTGCTTTTCAAGCAGCAACTCACCGCTTACCTAGAAAAGATATATGGAATGATCCGAGACCATATGAAGAAAGAGATTGCGCCTCTGCTTGCTTCTTGCATTCAGGTAGGCATTCGCTATAGTTAATTTTGCTCTCACAAATTATAATCTATGTAATATTAGTTTGGCATTATTCCCCTGAGTCTGGTTTTGTTTTGCTGTTTGATGTAAACAGGCACCAAGGACACCACGTTCTGGTTTAATAAAGGGACGTTCACAAAATAATTTTGTTGCTCAAAAAGCGCTAATTGCTCACTGGCAAAGCATTGTCACATGTCTAAACGGCCACTTGAGGACTATGAGGGCCAATTATGTGAGTAAAATAAAATTTTCAGCCAAAGCCGAAATATGTTTGTTCTCAATTTTCTTCCTCTCTTTCCTCACAAATTTTGAACCTTTACAAAACTGCAGGTGCCTTCGTTGCTAATTTCCAAAGTGTTTGGGCAGATATTTTCATTTATCAATGTTCAGTTGTTTAACAGGTAAATGTGCTATAGTTGCAACTGTCATGTCGCTGTATAGAACATGTCCACTGATGTTTTTCCCTTTTAATCAATCGTGTAGCCTTCTTTTGAGACGTGAATGCTGCTCGTTTAGCAATGGAGAGTATGTAAAAACAGGGCTTGCAGAGCTGGAAAAGTGGTGCCATGATGCAACTGAGGAGGTAATATATGTCTCAAATCCTCTCTCTGGATTTTTCCGACAGTTTGCTTATTAAAAGATGCTCTTGGTTGTGTTCTAGTTTGCTGGTTCGGCTTGGGATGAACTAAAGCACATCAGACAAGCTGTTGGCTTCTTGGTTATACACCAGAAGCCTAAGAAAAGCTTACAAGAGATAACTACCGAACTTTGTCCGGTGAGTTAAAAGTTGTCATTTGAATCTGTTTGTTCATCTATTCATCTCATGTAAATCTAACGAAACGTCTTGTTTCTCTGCAGGTGCTTAGCGTACAACAACTGTACAGGATCAGTACTATGTATTGGGATGACAAATACGGCACACATAGCGTATCTTCAGAGGCTAGTGAATGTTTTGTAGTCTAGTGAATATTTTGTACTCTTGCTTTCACATTCATCTGATTGATAGACCCGGTCGAGCAAACCGTTACCATTAGTCTTATTCCGAGCCATGTTTTAAGAAAATCCAAGATTATTGAGACTTAGTAATCTGAAATTGAATCATAAGAGCTAAGTATGTTCCTTTAAAATTCGCCTGACACCAAAAATGGCTATGCAGGTGATGTCAAGCATGCGGGTTACGATTTCAGGGGAAAACGGCCGGATCACCAGCTCGTTTTTACTAGACGACGATTCGAGGTAAACCTTAGAAAGAAAAACAAAACAAACACTAAGGATTCACTCGAAATCTTTTGATAAATTCTGGGTCTTGGTGATTCTTTTGCAGCATCCCATTCTCGCTTGACGATATCTCGAAATCGATGCAAAACGTAGAGGTTGCAGAGATCGATCCTCCTCCATTGATTCGCCAAAACACCAGCTTCATGTTCTTATTGGAAAGGTCAGATTGAAGATTTTCAGACAGAAGTGGTCACTTGTCTTTACCCGATCGATCTCGAGGACATTTTCAGATTGAAGATCAGTATTGTGCCGTAAAAAACAGAGCCTGTACATAGGCTATCTTTGCCAGTGGCTTATTCTGCTATTAATAGGGGTATAATGGGTAGGAAAACTTTTTTATTAAAAATACAAAACTACCATTGCAATTTGCAACTGTTATTCGTGAATTAAACTATTTATTAGATTGCTGGGCCATGTTTCTGTTGGCCATTGCTAAGAATGATTGAATTTACCCTTCATTTATTCTATTTAAAAATCTATACAAGTACTAGTAAATAATGTTTCTGTGTTAAACTAAACATATTTGATTTAATTTAACTGTTGTTAATTAACCACGTGATGTTTGGTTTCGTCGGTATAGTATTGTTATCTGATCTGGATTTAAACTGGTTTATCAATTATAGTTACACAAGCCAATTTTTTTTAATCAAGTCCAATAGTGATGATATTAATGGTAAACCATCTGAGTTATATATGGGGAAAAAAAGTTAGTAGCAAATAAACTTATATTCAAAAATGGTTGACAGTTTAATTACCGGATTAACAGAACCGGAATATGACAAAAGTCGGTTCGATTCAAAATCCCCGTACCCGCGTCTCTTTCACCCGAATCACCGGTAATTCTCATTTGTTTATTTACCGGTAACATCGGAACCCTAGCTTCAGTCGCTAACAGTATATAAGCCTTGTTGTGCTTCTTCTCCACTTGTCCTTTGTTCAAATTCTCTATTTATCGATTTCACATCCCTCTGCTGTTTTCTTTGATCTCTCCGGCGAAAGTACGTAACTTTTTTCCCTGTCGCATACGGAGAGAGAGGATGATACTTTCTCCGTTTTCGTTAACTTATTTGTTCTGTATTCGATTCTTTCAGAGGTTCTGTTAGATCCGATTGGTTTTAGTGATCGTGTTAGGTCCAATTCCAAGACGTAGAAAAATGCCGTCTTCTCTTAGTTTGATCTTTCGCTTCTGAATCTTTCCGTTTCCGTTGTGATTAGCGAATCTGTTTTTTTTTTTTTCTCTCTCTTGAAATATTGTATAGTGTGATTCCAGGTGTTAAACATCATTTTGTATATAGATTCACTACGTACTGTACAAATTAGGCAGCTAGAGATTGTAACTTGGGCAGTGTGTGACATAGAAGGGTTTCAGGAACATTTCGTTCCTTTTTTCGAGGGAGCTTTGAGTTTCTGTTCTTGCTTTTTCTTTCCTCGGTTGCTGAAAAGCGGCGAAGATGAATCTGGGAACTGCACAGGAAGAAACGTCTCAAGAGTTTCACGTTCCGGCTGAAATCAATTGGGAAATGCTTGATAAATCCAAGTTTTTTGTTCTTGGTGCGGCCTTGTTTTCAGGGGTATCAGGAGCTCTTTACCCTGCGGTTTTGATCAAAACCAGGCAACAAGTTTGCTGCTACTCTCAAGTTTCCTGTATCAAGACTGCGTTTACTCTTGCCACACACCAAGGTTTCAAAGGACTGTATAGAGGATTTGGGACCTCTTTGATGGGAACAATCCCTGCTCGTGCTTTGTACATGACTGCATTGGAGGTCACTAAGAGTAACGTTGGCTCTGCAGCGGTTAGCTTTGGGTTTACAGAGGTCAAGGCTGCTGCAGTTGCTAATGCGGTCGGGGGTTTGACTGCTGCAATGGCTGCACAGCTTGTTTGGACACCTGTTGATGTGGTGAGCCAAAGACTTATGGTTCAAGGAAGCAGTGGTTTGGTTAATGCATCGAGATGTAATTATACTAATGGGTTGGATGCGTTTAGAAAGATCCTTTCTGCTGATGGACCAAAGGGACTGTACAGAGGGTTTGGGATATCTATTTTAACGTATGCCCCTTCTAATGCGCTCTGGTGGGCTTCCTACTCTGTTGCACAACGGATGGTTTGGAGCGGAGTTGGGTGTTATGTGACTAAGAAAGACGAGAAAGCCAACAATGAGAATGGGAACAGCAATGGTATGATTAAACCGGACTCTAAAACGGTAATGGCTGTTCAAGGAGTTAGTGCTGCCATTGCTGGTAGTGTCTCCGCTCTCATTACAATGCCACTCGATACAATTAAGACAAGACTTCAGGTTCTAGACGGAGAAGATCGTAACAACGCAAAGCGTGGTCCGACTTTTGCACAGACTGTTAGAAACTTGGTCAGGGAAGGTGGATGGACAGCCTGTTACAGAGGTTTGGGACCCCGATGCGCTTCTATGTCAATGTCTGCGACAACTATGATCACTACTTATGAGTTCTTGAAGCGGCTTTCGGCAAAGAAACATGACACGTTTTGCTCTAGATCATAATGATAACAAACAACCAGACCTTATAGAGAATCTGTAAGTACCTGACTAAAATGTGGCTTTGCCTCTCTCATATGCTCTTATTGCTTTTCTCTTGTTCCTGGTCATGTTAGGAAGTATTCAAATCCAATTGTTTATAAATAAGAATTTTCTTAATCGATGTCTTTGCCCATTTCCGGTTATCTAGAAGTGGTACGTTATGTATGAATTTGATTTAGGGAAAGCAAAGTGAAGAGACTATCGATTTACAATTGATATTCCAATACAATCACTGAATTACACATGATTCATGGTACAAAAGACAAGACAAGAGTTGAAGTTTGAAGGTTTTTTTATCGTTCAAGTGATGTCTGGACAGCAAAACGTGAAATAACTAAGAAGAAGCGAACTAACAGCCAAGGATGACTTCCCTTTTTGTGGAAACATAAACAGCAACAGATTCCAACCGTCTCAGATATGGACAGAGAAATGGTGCCTGTTCCCACCTCCATGCATGTCATTTGATTGACCATGAACGTACATTGTTGGGTTTGTCTGAGATGGGCAATCTGATAACTGAAACTCAGAGTGTCCAAAGATATCAACGCCGTCAGAAACAGATGTTATGTCGGAGCCAGATGTGGTTGAACACCCACGGTCCTTGCTGTTCTGCAGCTGGTGAGCCACGAATCCAGACATGTTTCCCTTTCTGTCTTTCTGTTGGATTGACATGTCGTGTTTTGGCTCTGTAAATTCTTGAAGCTCTTTGGTGTTTAGGAATCTTCCACCAGATCCTCTAGGTCGTCTAAGAGCATGAACATGTCGAGATTCATGAAGATACGGCTGTATGATATCGATAATGAGTTAAGTTTAGTGATTAAACCAACCAGAATAAGCTAGTGAAAGTCGGAGCGAGATACTATACCTTACGAGATTTGATTAACTTGTTTTGAGCCTCTAGCTTAGCACGTTGCTGCCTCCTCCTCATAATTGCATGGAATTGCTTCGCATTGACAAAGACGGGCTCATGTTCTATGAGGTCCAATGGTAGGGGAAATCGACCCACCATTTGGGGATTCCATACCTGCAGAAAGTTCAAGTGGATTGAAATCCCATGGGATGGATAAACTGCAAGACAATCACCATTTGAGGACTGCATTTCTTTTCATCGCTTAGCAGAACTGGTTCAGAGCATAATGTTACATTACAAGTTCACTTTCAGCAAAAATACTTTTAACAAGAATATTCTTCACCGCATGTAATAAAAAAAGGATGTACTTACTGTTGTCTGTGGTACGTAAGCTGCCGGCATTAAACCACCAAAATGTGGATCAGCATAATGAAAAGAGAGGTTAGCCTGAAACCAGAGTATAACAAATATCAGTCCACCATCACAACTTCTTTCTACTGATAGTAGATTTACAAATACCTTGCCAGGGGCAAAGTGAATATCCGAGTTCCTGTCCTGTAGGAGTCTGATTTTCTATTATTTGGAGATCCCTTCCTTTGAGTTTCTTCAAAATCTCCACAAACATCTGAAGAAGAAAAGAGACACTCTTTTGTAAATGGGCATAAAATGTTCTCGTGCCGCTTTAAAGAACAAAAGATATACCAAAGATCAATTAGCCCAAAAGTTGTTTGAATCGGACCTGATTGTGCTGAAAATGAGATTTCTCTCGAGGGGTTATCATCTCCGCTACTTCCAACTTCAGTAGAAGATTGACCAGTGGACTGAGTTGAAGATGAATCCTGTTCCTGGAAACTGATTTTCTTTGAGTTTAAAACATGTTCTGATCTTGCATTTAGCTTCGAACTCAGTGATTCAGTCACAGCAAAACCGCGGACATTTGATTCAGTTGGAAGTCCCCATGAGATGGAAGTGTTAAGGCACGGTGGAATCGAATGAGCCGCAGAGCTAGTAGATGAACCTTTCTTGTCCATGTGACGCATGCAACAATTAGCTTACTGGCTACAACAAGATGAACAGTCATCAAAGATCTATCATTTATCCATTGATTTACTAAAGATTAGATTGTCGAAGAAAATAAACTTATATATACACAAAGATAGATATTTGTGTCGGTTAAAGAAGCTCCAAATTCAGACATTTTTTTCAACGATAACTCATTTTAACAAGATATTCCTGGAAACAGCAAAAGCCTTTGATGGTGGACAAAGAAGGGGATGATCCAAAAGGGGGAAAAAACCCAGAAACAGAGAACTATATTGTAGATGATAAGGAAGCGAACCCTAATTCGATACCACATGAACTATTTTGGGCAAACAAATAATTAGAAGAGCGCGACAGATTTGCCGGGAAAAGCAATTTTCCGACCAGTTAAAACCCGTATGCGAACCTATACATTCGTCCAGAAAGGCGTTGACTTGGGAAAAATATTTCCAGAAGTTTCCGAATCAGCACATAACAGTCGCTCGCACGCGACCACATAGACCAAAATCGAAGAATTGACGGAATTAGAAACTACAATTCGGAGAGAAAGAGATAGGGAGGGACCTTATGGCTTCAATGAAGAGACGACGAACACTGACTCAGAATGGTTTTTGCATCTCTGCTTTATATCTACGGAACAAGTAATTCGGTTTTCTCTTTCAGACACTCAAGAGTGTGTGTGTGTGGGTGTGTATGTCTTCTGATGCTTCGTTTACGTCTCTCCCGCAGTATCTCTCTCTTACCTTTCCTTAGAAATCACCATGGCCATTAGCAGCACAACCTTCATTAATATCTTCAGTGCTTAATTAGAAATTTAAAGTTATTAATAGTTTTCGAATTGCTCACTTTAAAACATAAGAAACATAAAATGCCTATCCACTTTGTAAAGAAAAGAGTGTACCCAAAATTTTACTTTTTAATTTTCCCCAAATGACGATAACTTTGGAATCCAGGTAAGAGTGTAATTATCGAAAAAAAACACATGAAATATTGTGTAATTCTTAAAACAATATTTTTTATGAAACGAATGAAACGTTTATTTTTGAAAATTATGAGAGAAAAAAAAATCAAAAATATGTAGAAGTTGTGTCTGGTAAACTTTTGCAGAATGACTAAATGTTATCATTTATCCTCATGTGAATTTCTAATTTAAGTTTTCTCTTTTAAGTATACTTTGATATTGATATCTTTTACTTTTCCCCAAACTTTAAAAAAGAGAAATACTCTAAATTAGTACAAAATTTATTTTTTGTTTCAAACTAGCACCCTAAATTTAAAATTATAAAAATATCACAAATAATTATATAAAAATACTTGTTTATCCAAAATAAATTTAAAATAAAATTTAACATTATGTTAAAGTTTACTATTTCCAATTTAAGATTTAGTTTTTTCCCCGTTAGAAAAGAATTTTAGGTTATTATAATATTAAATTTGTGTTATTATTGTTATTTTTAATTTATAATATTAAGTTTGGAAAAAAAAAAATTTAAATGTTTTGGTCAATTGTTCTTTTAAATATAACTAAAAATATTATCTTGTTTTGGTGATTTCAATATGTAAGTAGGGTTCTTTATCAACGAGACAACCACCTAACATTTTTAAAAGCAACCTGCTTTATTACAACAAGTCAAGCGAAGAACATAGAGTAGTCATCCAAAACTTTGGAACAGGCAGAGCTTTTTAGAAAAAAACAAAAAAAAATAATAATAATTTGGAACAACCAAGACATGACAATTGCCAATTTGCTACTGCATGTTTTTTTTGGGATAAAATTGCTACTGCATGTTTCTTAAATCTTTATTTTCTTTTCAATATACTTTTATTCGATTACTAATGTTTTGGGCATGTCGATAATCCAGCTCGCTAGGTTTCGACTCAAAAAGTCAATGACCTTAATCAATAATTAGTGGTTACTGGTTAGTCGACATGTATCATTTATAGTTTAGGAATTTGACATTATCTCTTAACCTTAGATTGACAACGGTTTGTGGCCTTTTACTTTAATGCGGTAAATATCGTCAAGAGCCTAATCAAGTGAGCACTATTTTATCTCAAAGGGTGAAAAGTGAATAGCTTCTTCTGAATACTATGGATGTGTTTCCAAAAATAGGATTCAAGAGAGCAAACAAAGTGAGTCATTTTCTGAAATGAAAGATACTGTTACAACTGTACCCCATTTTCTGAAAATGAGTCAAAGTCTCTATAATCCATGCCTTTATAATCATGTTGTAATATCCAAATGTGGCTTCTTCTTTTTTTTTTGACGTCATCCAAATGTGGCTAATGAATTTAAAATTGAAATTATGTTACATCATTGCAAAATAATTTGTAGAAGTGTAGTATTATTTATCTCCTTGACGGATATTTTTTGTATTTATAGGTACATTGTAATTATAATATATAGGGAGTAAGGAAACATCTGAGTAGGAGTTAACCATGGAAGCTGAAGCATCTCTGGCAAGCAGGGAAAGCTGGACTCCAAAGCTTTGATTGTTGGACATGCAAACCAAATTTTCCTATCCTTGGCACTCTTTGTGTTATGGACAAAATCTTAAAGCTTCATTTGAATATGTTGGACTAAGTTCCTAAATGCGAGTGGAAGAGAGAGAGAGGGAGAGAGAGAGAGAGAGAGGGATGCAGAGGCAGAAAGACTTGGAATGTAATAAGTCTGTTGCTAGCTGGTAAATTACATAAGAAGGCACGCACTTTTAAGTGTCGAGGAAGTTGTTTGGTGACTAGTGATTGAAACATCTCTGGCTTGAGCTTGAGGTTCACTTGAAAACACGCAGGAGCAAAACGGCAAGAACAGCCACTAGCGTGATGCAGATAGGGATGCCTAGAAACATGAGCGCAGGTGTGATCTTGAGAAGGCGGATGATTTGGCGGCTCCTTGTGGCTTTGTGATTCAGTACATAACTCGCCATCTCAGTTTCTTTGAAGCAGGAATTTTGCGGCTGTACCTATAAAAGAAAGGAGATGATAATAAAGGGACTACATATATCATAGTAGAGACGGATCCAGAGCAGAATATTCACCTCTTTGTTTGGTCTGTCTTTAAAATGTTGTACAGAATCAACTTCAAGGGAATCGCAGCCGTGTGCATCGAGAAACTGGAGACTCAGGGGGAGTTTTTCCACTGATTTGAGTTTCTTGCAGTTATTGAGGCAAAGAGTTACCAATGAGGTAAGATCTCTGATGCTTGATGGCAATGTCTCAAAACCATGGCTGCTGAGATCTAAATATGTCAACTTGGTGAAATGACTAAGCTGATCTGACAATGACTCAACATTGTTGCAGCTTTCAAGGCAAACCTCAAGCAAACAGTACCTTGCCTGCTCTTGACTTGTGTCAGCTAGTTTCACCAATGATCTTAGGTTCCTACAGTTGGTAAGTGTGAGTGTCTGCACCTGAGTTAGCTTTGGCAACTCCTTGAGTTTGAAGCAATTTCGAAGCCAGAGAGTTTTCAGCCGGGAAAGGCTATTCATAGCTTCTGGTAAGTTCTCAAAATCATTTCCGCTGAGGTCCAGCTTCTCTAGGAACTCCAACTGACAAATGCCAGATGGGATTTTACGGATGTTTAAGTTCACTAGTTTTAGCTCTTTCAGGTCGGGAAAATCTGGAAAAGTGTCAAAGGAGAAAGATTCACCGTTTTCTTTGTGGCTGAACCTCATGATGCTAAGGGAATTGAATCTGTTGCACTCTGAGATGAGCCAAGGTGCTTGTTGCAGACTCAACGACGATGTAACGGGGATGTGTTGCTCAGAACTAAAAGAGACGTATTCAGCATATCCTCTAAATTTTGAACAAAACTCAAAACTTATGTCTCCCCCAATCGATATGTTTATAAGTGCATCCATTTTCACTTTTGCGTCTGGGAACACCAATCCAATATGTTGCTGCCTTGTAGATCTCCATTTAAAAAACTGCAGGGCACTTCTAAGCCCTCCACGGTAGGATAGCTTAAGCTTCTTTAGGGTAGACCTTTTTCCAATACACTCTGGAATGCCCTCCAATCTCGTGCAGTGTTCCAGAACCAATTCCTCAAGACTTGTGATATTTGAAAGATCTGGAAGTTGCTTGAGATACTTAGATCCCGTCACATCTAGTCTCTTCAAACTCTTCAACATCTACGCAAGATACAACAACAAAAGGAAATAGTTGGAAATATTTTTCTTGCAAGGATTCCTGGATATTTGGCATCATTGCTCTGTGAAAAAAACACAAACACAAGCTTCAGAATCATAGGAAAGATTACCGGTGTTCCACTCCAGAGCGTTTCTAAATTACTGTGACGCAGATTGAGTTCAACAAGAAAACATGGATCAGTACCGGAAGGCAGGGTTCTCAATGGCAATGCATCCCAATGGAATAGCCGTAGGCTACGAGGCAGGAAATGTTGGTCTGGAATGAGTTCCAGCTTCGACTCTCTGTAATCTACATGCTTGAAGACCTTTAGAAACTTGAGATTATGCATACGGCCAACGACACTGGCCTTCATGGACAACTCAAAGGTCATCTCACATGTGTGTAGGGACATGCATTCAGTTTGTTCTGCTCCCTGGTGATAGGAAGACAAAAACAAAAACACATAGCCAGATCAAACCCGTCAGGTTAGGGTGCAGGAAAACAAAAAGAATAGATGATAGAAATTATCTAGATGCTTACGTCTCTGAAAGCCAGCGCATCGCGAATATCCTTAGGATCCCTGAGGAATTTTCGGGCCAAAGACCTGTCGTCATGGATAATCTCTCTTCCCATTTGTTCTACCAACTTATGCATGATCACAGATCCATTAGTTGATATTTTGATGAGAGATTTCTCTGCTAAAACTCTTATCCACAGGCTGCTCTGAGGTATGGGGCCTTGAAGAAGGGAAGTGATACGCTGGAGAGAGTCTCCATTAAAGAGACAGGCAACATGAAGGAATACATTCTGATGTGGTTTTGGTAATCCCTCGTAGCTAATTTTCAAGATTTCCATTACGTTCTCGTCAAGGCTGCTTTCGAGTGCACCTAATGCTTCTTCCCACTCCTCAGGAGTCGCCGTCCTTCCACGGAGGAATAAGGCATAGGCTTGAATGGCAGAAGGAAGCCCGTGAGTAAGCCGAGTAGCTCGGATTGAGAGTTGTTCAAAAGCATCAGAAGGAGGAAGTCCTGCTCCTTCAAAAGCAATCTTTTTAAACATCCGGAGGGCATCCTTGTCATCCAAGCACTTAACCTCATAAATAGTTTCTACTCCACAGGTATTGAGCAAGCCCATGTCTCGAGTGGTTATGATGATTCGGCTCCCAGGACCAAACCAGTTTTTCTCTTTTGCCAAGGCATGCACCTGCGCCACTTTATCCACACCATCAAGCACAAGAAAAACCTTTTGACCCCCAAGTCTCTTCTTTATCTCCTGGCACCCAGCTTCCACGCTCCATAACCTAATATCATCACAGAGGATACTGCAGAGCAATTCTTGTTGCAAATGCTTTAGATCATGGTCTTTACTAACACTCTTAATATTTTCTGTGAAACAACGAGCTGGAACTTTAGGTGAGAGCTGGTCATAGAGACACTTGGCAATGGAGGTTTTCCCAATTCCTCCCATTCCCCAGATTCCTACCATAAGAACCTCATTGGATTCCAGATCCAAGAGATGAATAAGACCTTCCATGTGAGCTTTCATCCCAACAATATTACCGGAGTCTAATTTATTCATCAATGTCACACGTCTTGAAATATCTCTGGCGATTTCTCCAACCATTATAGCCTCATCAACGCTGAAATCGAAATTGAGCACTAATGCAATTTCAAATTTCTGATGTGAGATTTGTGTGATTGTATCTGGTATAAAAAAAAAAAAAAATGAAGAGCTTACCAGTGTCTTGAATCCACGCCAGAAAGATTAGCTATTAGCTTAAGAGCTTCTCTCCACATGTGAACCTTATCCGCCATTTCTGTACCTTGGTACCTTTCTAAAGCGAAACTTCCTCGCTGATGCCTCACGGCGGAAGGATCTACTCCATAGAAGACTGGAAAGACTTCAAGTGTTCCCTCCTTCATAAACTCCATTATCAATTGAAGTTCCATTAAGCACCACCTCGAAGTAGCGTAGTTCTGGGAGAGAACCACAACGGCGAAACTCGAAGCCCTTAGGGCTCTACGGAGTTGGTCAGAAATGTGATCGCCTATCTCAAGCCTTTTGTCGTCTTTGAAGGTAACAATTCCTCTGCTATCAAGTGCTGCGTATAAATGGCTGACGATGGTTTTGCGGGTGTCTTCTCCTCGGAAGCTGAGGAAGACGTCATATTCCGATAAACGAGGACGAGGTGCAGGGGAGGACGCCATTGCTGAAAACCAAGGAAGCTTCGTCGGACGATTTGTTCTCTGTGGTTTTCATGCATTATTGGACGACTTTGTTGAAGAACTTGTTAAATGTGAGAATTTTGGTTTTTTTTTCCCCGGGGAAATTGCTGAGCAAAATGATTTTTGGAACAACTTCATAAATGTGATGTGGGAGCTTTGGTTATTTCTGGGTAATTGCTGGAATGTGAAACCAGATTTTGTGGAAAAAAATGGAACAAAAACAAGTATCCACTTCCATTATGCAAGTGGTTGACAGACTTTGCAGTGACAAGTCAACGCTAAATGGCCTGTCAACTACTCCTCCTCATAATGGAAGTCTGTCAACCACTCCTCCTCATTCTTAATTTCCTCCAAAAATGGTCTCATTTTAAAATTCACAAACAAAACAAAAGAAGAAACTACTCTTTAGACAAAAGTGAACCAAGCCAATGTCTTCTTCTTATTCCTTTTTGTTGGCCGGAAGAGAGTTGGATGTCTTCTTGAGTTTCAGCGGTAAGGTGGCTCTTGACATCGATTTTGGTTATGATTTGTCCCGAAATGGCATCAAATCTTTTAAATCGGAAAGCTGGAAGGAGAAGAGTTTCAAGCCAATCGATCGACCAACACTCAAGGCTTTGACAGAGTCGAAAGTTGCAATTGTCATGACGTCTGATGAAGAAGCTTCTTCAGTTGGATTCCTTGAAGAGCTCATAGTAATACTCGAGTTTCAAGAGAAACGTTCACTCACTGTCATACCAATCTTCCTCACAAAACGCCCTTTGGATATGGAAGAAATCTCTCAACTATTTCCAGAGAGAGCCCGGATTTGGAGGACTGCAATTGCCAAACTGGTCAGCATAGCTTCACAATATTCACTTTCTCGGAATCTTGCGGTGATGCACGGAACACATCGGATCAAGCAGATCGCTGATGACATTAGGCTTATGTTTCTCTCTTCTGCATCGCGCGATTTCAAAGGCCTTGCAGGAATGGATCGTCACTTGAAAGCGTTTCATGAGTTGTTGTCTTTAGAATCTGACAAACAAGTTCGTACCATTGGCATTTGGGGTATTGCAGGTGTGGGAAAGACAACGCTTGCAAGGTACGCTTATGCAGAGATCTCTGTGAAATTCCACACACACGTGTTCCTAGAAAACGTTGAAGAAATGCTTCTACCGTCAGAAAACTTTGAAGAGGAAGAAGATCTAACAAGTTCATATCATGAGGGGAATGAAATTACCGAAGCAAGGAATAAACACCGGAAAGTTCTCCTTGTAGCTGATGGTGTGAATAACGTTGAACAAGGGAAGTGGATCGCCGAGTATGCCAACTGGTTTGCTCCAGGAAGCAGAGTCATTCTAATTACTCAGGATAACGATGTTCTTCAAGACTCTGGAGTGAATCATGTGTATGAAGTTGGGTCTCTAAGATATGATGAAGCTCTTCAACTCTTCTCACGTTTTGCTTTCAAGCAGCCATATCCTCCTCCTGATTTCGAACGCCTCTCAGTTCGTGCTGTACAGCTCGCAGGGTTTCTTCCTGTGGCCATTAGGCTGTTTGGCTCGTTTTTAACTGGTAGAGATAATGAGGAATGGGAAGCTACACTGCTTAAACTCAATGCAAAGCAAGGTAAAGACATAATGGAAGTGTGGAAGCTTATGGAAGCGTCAGAAGACCAACATTTTGTGGAAGGATCGGAAAGATAAAACCACAATACAAGTAAGAGGAGGAACCTGTACCATTTCGTTCTGTTTCATCTTATCTCTGTTTCCTTGATGATAATATGTCTGTGCAAGCTTGTAAACGTTAGTATCCAAAACTCCACGTGTACTTGTATTTCTAGAAACTGTAATATTGCTACTGTTAGGAGATTGTAACAATGCCATTATTAGTACTATTTCTCAGCTTAGCTTTCGTTTAAAATCAGAAGAGAGAATCAGTGAATTAGAATTGAAACACAGAAAATGTTAGATACTTGTGATGAGACAATACAAGACAAAGCCCCAGTAGAGGAACCAGACCAGATAATCACAACTAGTTTCCATCACATTAACGATGCCCTCATCTGTCATATAAAACTAACTCAGTTTCACGTTTAAATATGTACTTATTATAGTACTAAGGTTGTGTAGACAAGATCTTCAGCCAGTGGACTATTCCATGAACAGCATGTATATTCCAAATTGGCGACGAGCACAACATCCAGGCCACAATTGAACAACAGAGTTACAACACTGGAAAAATTAAACCCTGGCCATTTTTTCCCAGTTGCAAACATTCCCTAACAACTACAAGCCGAGAAAGCATACAACAAGTTTTGTGCTTAATGGCGTTAGAGATCCACTCTGATGACTAGAATACTTGATTTGTTGGAAGGAGAGACTGTGGGAGTCACACCAAAAAGTAGTAGCTTAGAATACCGGTATTTCTTCTTGAAAGAATATCCAGAGATTCAAGAATTTAACCCGAAAAATATTCCAGTGAGACACAGTTCCGTATTATGTAGAACTCAAAGGTCGATCCTATGGACAAACAAAATTAATGCTGGACTAGAGACGCAGAAACCAGCAGGGAAAGAAAAACTATCTTCGAGTGCCTTCAAATCCATTTATAACTTGTTGCTCTTTATCAATAAACTGCACAGTAATATATATGCCGAGATTCTCATACGCAATGAAGACATTCAACATCCGAAGGTGTGTGAGGAGACCTATATTCATGGGATTGATCAAAAAAATGCAAAAGATCTAGTGTGACAAGTACATTATAAATTCTACAGAATTTTCTTCTGGTTAATAATTGTAAAGAATTTTGTTTTTGTATTCAATTTGAAAAAGTTGATAAACAGAAGTTGGGCCGTTCTGTTTTCGATTCCCCTCTTGTTGTCGCACAGACCCACACCAACAGATGTAAGTATAATTATGTAATATCGAAATTAAAATTCTGTTGATCTCATATTCAAGAGAAATTTTAATATAAAAAAAGTCAATCCGATTTTGTTAAATCCTCTACGTTATTAGCTCGTAATAAAAATATTTAATATCTTTCCTTATTAATTACTATTATTATGCATTGACCACAGTTTTTCCGTTGACTGTGAGCACCCGGCCGTTTATTCCGCGCCGTTGTCTTACGGTTGCACGTTTATATCACTAAAGATTAATAATTCAACATAACTTTATTAGTTGATCAAAAAAAAAAAACTTTATTATACAAAAACAAAATTTTGCATTACATTTACGTCATCTCATCAAGCACAACACGTAGACCGCTAAATCGAATATTGGTTAAGCGAGATGGAGATTTTTTTTTTCTTTGGACCCGTTCTGTTTCATGACTTTTCAAAACCTTTTCTTGATAAATTCTCAACATTTTCTTGGAAATTTCTCTGTATTTTTGATAAAAATGCGAACCTCAAGTTATTTATCATCTAATTTGTCCCAAAAAGAGAAGAAGTTACTTATCGTCTTACAAAGTTTGAAAGTAAAACCGATGTTTTTTTGTCGAATCCAATGTATTCATCGTCTTCTTCAACTACTCCCCAAAAGTTCGATGTCTTTCTGAGCTTCAGAGGCAAGGACACTCGCAGGATTTTCATCAGCTTTCTCTACAAAGAGCTAATTCGAATGAGTATTCGAACTTTCAAAGACGACATTGAACTGAAGAGTGGCCGTCGGATTTCTTCAGATCTCCTTGTCGCCATCGAGGATTCCAAAATCGCCGTCGTGATCGTCTCGAAGAAATATCCAGCGTCTCCCTGGTGTCTCCAGGAGCTAGTGAAGATCATGGATGTCGAGAAATAGGGTTCGCTCATCGTTATGCCCATCTTCTACAACGTCGAGCCTGCTCACGTGAGGAGACAGATCGAAAAAGTCGCTCAACAGTTTATGAAACATGAAGAGAGGGAAAATCATGAGACTGTTGTATCATGGAGGCAAGCACTCACCAATTTGGCTAGTATCTCCGGCCATTGTTCTCGTGATTGGTACTTTCATTCCCTGGTTTTTTCACAATTTCGATTTTGTTGAATTTCATCAATTCGTTTTTTCTCTGTTTCATGGAAGATGACTCGAAGCTGCTCGATGAAATTACCTCTAGCTAGATTCGTTTATAAGAAAATCTCTAAGCAGTTCCAAAGCCATTGTTTCCTCGAAAACGTCAAAGGGGTTCCTCAGGATTCTCAAATGCCGAATCTAAGAGACGAGTTTCTAATCAGGATTCAAGGAGGGTACTCGACGATGAAGACCTCTGGGTTGATCAGAACAAGGCTCATGAGTCAAAAAGTTCTACTTGTGGCTAACAACGTCGATAAACTCGAACAATTAGATGCTCTTGCAGAAGATTTTAACTGTTTTGGTCCTGGTAGTATAGTTATCATTGCTACACAAGACAAACAGCTTCTTGTTTCATTTGGGATAAAGGTTGTGTATGAAGTTGAGTGCTTGAGATGCTTTGAAGTTCGCCAACTCTTTCGTCAATTCGCCTTTAGAGAGAGAGACCTTTATGTTGGTTCCGGGCTGTCTTTGTCGATATCGGGGACTGGATCTTCTTGAATGGTAACTCTGTTTCTGTTCCTCTGCATAACCTTTAGAATCGCTTTATGGAGGTAAGCCATTTGCTTATTATACCTAGACTTTGGAAGATATGACTTAGGATTAGGAATTGTTTATCTATTTGCTAGTATACAAAGAAGTAAATCTCCAAGGTTGATCCAGTAACAATGCATGTACAAAGCCACGAAAAGCTCTGTTTTTTTTTTTTTGTCTTTGAGCTTCTCTGTCCTGTAATAACGAACAATAGCCAATAGGGTACTCTTTTCTGTCTCTCTGTTATTCTCTGTGTCTGTCTCAGTGTTTCTGACTTTCTGTGATTAATTCTTCTGAGAATTCAGCATATTATGTTACTTCTTCGAAAGAGGACTAGAGGTTAATTACTTGCTGTCCAAGAATCGAGGGCTTGTGTATATACGTAGTCGTTGGTGCGTTAGACTATTTTTGCACTGTTTTAGGACTATCTTGATGTACAAGTAATTTAATCAATAAAGAAAGTTATTCGGTGGCTTTTTATTTTATTTTACGTTTTGTTACAATTTAAACGCTACTGTATAACAATCAACAGAGCAGCCACATCGAAGGGAAGAAAATTGGGAGATTCAAAACAATTCCACTGGTTAACCAATTCTCAGAGAATCAATCAAAGAAATGCTAAACATCTAATGTAACAACTAACAAGTACACTATTAAAGTATATTACGCTTTTGTATTTCGTCAATCTTTTTTCTGAATTTCTCACCATTAAAGGCTGACCATGCACCTTAAGGCAGCAGATCCAGTTGGAGCTGCTTCGTCTTCTCCCTCCTAGGGCCGGCTGAGTAGGGAGGGCGAGCGGTGCCACGGCCCGGACCCCGATCCCGTGTCCTAAATATTGCGGGCCCCGATTTTTTTTTTATATATATATATTTAAAAAAAAAAAAAAATTAGATTGAAAATGACCCATAAAATATTTTATAAGTATTTTTTTAATAACAAACTCTGCAAAAACATTACACAAAAAGTTTTTTTTAAAAAAAAATTAGTAAAAAATCTGTTAAAAAAATAAATTTAAAAGATCCAAAAATATTTTTTGGCCTAAGGCCGTAATTATGTTGAGCGGGCGCTGCTCCCTCCTTTAACATAACCACCTCAAAGGACGATAGCTTTCTAAGATTTCTGATCTCTAACTTATGTGATTATATTAACTCAGTTTCCACACCTAGCAAACGCATGTTAACATTTCTCTGTAGCTCTAAGTTCCCTAAGATGTTTCAAACATGAGATTATTAAGAATTAAAGACATGAATGTGGCTTGTCAAATTGTTGTAATCACTTGTGTCAATGTGTCATTATAATAATGTTAAGGAAACTATAAGATTAATTAGGAAATTAAGAGGTAAAACCATTTGCTAAAAACTATTGGAGAGTGTATAGTATGTTTAATCTCTTGTATAGTTTGGTTATTATGCTGGTTTAGATTCTAGTATATAAGCGTCATCTTATCACATTGTGAATCATGTTGAGAGTTATAGAGAGATTTAGAAAATCCGTCGGATATATTTTCTTTCTTCTTCATCACAAATCTTCTCAACTTTCCATGAAAAATCTCATTTGGTAAGGTATACCTAAGACTTTGGAAGAGGAACCTTAGAGTTAGAGGCAACAAATGGGTGAACAAATCTGATCCGATCAGTATAATAATTTGAGCTGTGCAGCTCTGTAGGCAATCTCTCTGGTTGCTTGCAGGAGAAGTTATTAATGAATGAACGTGGGCTTTCTCTTACATTGAAAGCCCTTTTGTGTGTGTTATTATGTAATGAAGAAGCCCAGTTCGGAAAATGAAAATGTGAAGGCATGTCGTTGATTAGGAATTTAGGACCTTAATTATAGTTAGTTACCATATCCACGCTCCACCGCCGGCTTCACGCGGCTTGTCGTTATATGTTTTTTTTCTTTCTTTTCGTTATTCCCTTTTTTTTTTTTTTTGTATACCACCACCGGCACAATACATTATTCTATTCATGTATCTATCAAAATTGTAACCACCCTACGGCATGCAAGTTTTCTTACATTTCGTAATATTAAAGGAAGAGATATATCACATGCATATCAGCATATGCAATGTTATTCTATTTGCTCACCATTCTAAACGTATGTAACAAATGCTTTTTCTCTAGTCTGGATAATATGCGATAAATAAAAAATTCTTGTTTAGATGCTTTAAAAAAAAAAAAATAATCACGTATTTGCATATCTAAATAAATCCAATTTTTTTTTAAAAAAAAAATCCAAATTTTTATATGTATTCAACTAACGCTCTTTTTTACATTATTTTTGTTTTTTTGCTAAATAGATGTAATATATTCGTTTTAACGTTTCTTGATTATATAATTGCTATTTGGGATCAGATTTAAATGGGAAGGGACTAAGCATCAGTTATTATTATTTGATTGGGATTTTCATATATCCTTGCTTCAATACAAAGGAAAATATGTTTTTTTTTTTAACAACAAAGGAAAATATGTTTGGTGTACGATTTCACGTTTCAACTCACATATACACGTATCAATTATGTTCCTATATTTTTCTACATAAAGTTTATCTTTTTCTTCAATTGGAAAACGCATGTACTAATTTTACCAATATATTGGTGTAAATAGATAGAACAAAATTTAAACGGATCTTAAAATATATACTACTAATAACAATAAAATTCTTTTTGACAAAAAACAAAATAAATTTTTATTAATCACATTTTTATACTACTAATTACAATAGAATATTTTGTTACAAACAATAGTTGTTTTCCCCTCCCCAAAATGCTTAGCAGATAACAACTGGACGGACTCTCGTGACTTTTTTGCACCGTTTACTCCCAACGCGTGACATCTACGCGCTAGTGTGACGCGTGTAAGCTCTCTTCCCGCGTTGAGCTGTCACTCTCTTTGTCGGTCTCCCTCGCTTCCTCTCTCTCTCTCCCTCTCCACCACTTTCATTAAAAAATAACCAAAAATAAAAAATATAGCACATTAAACTATAAAACAAAACAAGTAATCATTTCATATTCCATTTCATTATTTTATCCCATTTGATCTTGGCTACTGATTTAAATTACAATCACACTAAAAAACACATATTTTTTGCATTTTTAAAACATTTGATACTATATAAAAACAAATAAAATACAATGTTACACTATACTATTTACCATAATTTCCACATAATAACTTTAAATTTTAAATACTAAAACAAAAAACATAAACTAAAACCCAAAAAACTAAATTTTAAACTAATAACTTAAAATTCTATGAATAAATTCGAAATTCGAAATCCGAAAATTAAATATTTTCTTACTTTTTAAAGAATTAATAAATCTTATGGTTTCCACATAAAAATAAATAAATAAAATGATATAAAAAATAGAATAGAATGATATTATGATTTATATAGAACAATATGTTATTAATTACAGTATTATATATTTTTGAAAGATTTAAATTTGTTTAAAGAAAAATTAAAGCATGGCATACATGAACACAAATCTTTGTTTTTTGATTAAATTATGAGTTTGAATCATATAAATAAGAAGAAAAAAGGGAAAAAAATTAACAAAAAACAAAGAAAAAGAGGGGGAAAAGGTATGTTTGTATATGTTATAAAAAATATAATAACATTTAATACATAATAACTAAAATCTTTTTTGGTTCCTCCTTAATTTTGTTAGATTTTTAACCCACTAATTATTAAAATAATCAGCCATTAAAAAGAGGCTTAAACTTCACTGTGAATCTCCACAATCATTTCTTATAAAGAAAACACACATCTTCGAAATCTTTACCCTTATTGATTGTTCCTCTAATCAATCTTTTCATCTCTCTCTCTCTGAATCTCCGATATGACAGACGACAGAGTTTACCCGGCATCGAAACCTCCCGGCGTAGTCGGCGGCGGCGCAACTATCAATCCAACATATCCGGCGACCAAAGCTCAGCTCTACAGCGCAAAACGCCCCGCTTACCGTCCACCAGCCGGTCGCCGCCGTAGCCATAGCCGTGGGTGTTGCTGCCGTTGCTGCTGCTGGACGATTTTTGTCATCATCCTCTTAATCCTCCTCGTCGCCGCGGCATCCGCCGTCGTATACCTAATCTACCGTCCTCAACGGCCGAGCTTCACCGTCTCTTCCATCAAAATCTCGACTCTCAATTTCACATCCGCAACTCACCTCACCACCGCCATATCCCTCTCCGTCATCGCCAAAAACCCGAACAAAAACGTCGGATTCAACTACGACGACACCGACATCACAGTCTACAAAATCTCCCCAGGAGATGATGACGTCGTCATCGGTGAAGGCTCGATCGCGTCGTTTGTCCACGGTAAGAGGAACACGACCCTGCTCAGATCTGCGATCGGAAGTCCTCAGGGAGATCTCGACGAGCTGTCGGCGAGTAAGCTTAAGGGAGAGCTGAAGGCGAAGAAAGGATTGGCGATTAAGATTGTTCTTAACACGAAGGTGAAAGTGAAAATGGGATCTATGACAACCCCTAAATCAGGAATTAGGGTTACTTGCGAAGGGATTAAGGCGGCGGCTCCGACCGGGAAGGAGGCAACGACGGCTACTACCTCCGCCGCTAAGTGTGAGGTTGATCTGAGGTTCAAGATCTGGAAAATCACTTTTTAAACTTTGGTGGAAAAAATGGAATTCACATTCGTAGTTTTCTTCATCTTCCATTTTTTCTAATATCCATTGTTTCAATTTTCATTTCTTCTTAATTTGATTTCACATAAAGTTCTTCGATTTCCGTAAGACTTTTTTTTTTTTTGGTTTATGTAAATGAAGAGATATATATTTGTTCGGTCTGAGCATTATTGTGTGTGACTATTCAAGAAAAATGTTTCATTTGCTTATACAAAAAGTTAAATCATTTGATTATAGAGTAATTATAATTACAATTTTAATAGTGTTGATATAGGGCACTTTGGTCAAATTAATCTCTAACTAGACAATGAAGCTGGCTACTTTTTGGAGTATTTTATTTGTTTGGTGTCTCAATTAATTAAGCTACCATGTGGTCCATGAGAATATACACATAACATACCCTAAGAACCAATGAATGATTGTATTCGTATGTAATAAAAGGTCTAGTGATTTATTAATTTAAGTGTGGGTGCAAAGTTACGTTACGTCCCCTTACAACCTAATGATTTATCATTATCGCTGATTCCCTTTAAAAGAGGTTCTCAGCAATATTATATTAATATTTTAACATAATCTAACCTTATAATTAAATTTTAATATTTTAAAAAGAATTGAACCATTCAAAAAAGGACAAGTGTCTTAGTAGTCCCTCGTGATTGTAATATCCTCTCTGTCTTTAGTAAACCCATATTACAAAGGTGTCTCAACCAAAAAAAAAAATTATTATTTTTTATTTAATTAAATAATTAAATTTAAAAAAAAATGGACCAATAAAAAATTGACACATGTAATATGGGTGTCTCAATTTTTATTTTTTTTTGTTGAGGGTCTCAAACGAGATATTCTCCAAACTCTTTCTCATATTTTTTTTTTGATTTGTTTAATGGAGAGTGAGACACCCCGGTGTGGAGATGCTCTGAAGGTCTAGAAGGTGTCGGTGAAATGTTTAGAAAAAGCAAAGTTTCAAAATCAGGTGTCGGTGAAATGTTTAGAAAAAGCAAAGCTTCAAAATCAGGTGTCATGTAATTATCAACAACAGAAGGTGATTAGGTGTTCTCGTGTAAAACGACGACTAACATGTGATGGAATTTGTTCGTTTTCCACAAAATAATTATATTATAAAAAAAAACATCAACTAGTTGAGAATCCTCTTATTTCAATTTTCAACCCATTTTTTTTTTATTTGGTTAGTTTTATCGAATAAGAATATATTGTTTCGACTATATTAAAACCAAATTCGAATAAAACAGTGTTCATCACAATATATGATTTATATTTATATATCAATCATTTGATTATTGGTTATTTTCAACCGTCGTGATTGCGTCTTTAAAGTTACCAATCAAAGTGGCGATTGGACGAAAGTGGTTGATGAAAATGGTTTAAAGAATTGTAAACCACTTTAGAATTTTTATTCATATATATTAAGAAATTTTGGTTAAAATCTCCACACAAAAAGAAGAGATTGTTAAAGTTTTTTTTTAATTAAAGAAATTTGTCGGCAAAAAATTAAACTATTAAAATGGTTAGATAGCTCTGGTAAGTGGTAAGTAAAATAAAGATGTTTATTTAAAATCTTATTTCTCTAATTAATCTAATGTCAATGGGGTCAAATAAGTGTTTAGAATCAAAAATGATAATGCCACAGAACCAAAAAAAAACAACCATGTGGCCACCACATGTTATTAGATGTCCAAGTTGACTTTTTTAGTCACTGACAAAACGCCTTGGTAAAAATCCTCATGCTAGTATTTTTGTTTGTTACACGTAGATTAATTTCTCTTTCACAAATATTATTTTATGGATAAAATCTTCAAAGTTGACAGCTTTTAAAAGTTCCTTATTTTCCCCCTCTTCTACTTGATGATGGTTCACGCTTCTTTCTGGCGATTTCGTCAAGAAATTCCTTGGCGGCTTCGTAATCGTTGTTTCCACACCTCTCCATGTCTATATACACCGAACTATTCTCAGAGGTTTGTTCCAGTTTCCTCGTGCTTGTCCTCTACGACTAATAGTGATCAATCCCTCTTTCGTTATTTCGATCATGTTCTTGGATTATGCTTGACGGCTCAGCAATGCCGGCAAGTTCATGCCCAAGTATTTGTATCCGATTTCATCTACCGTTCTGGGTCATTAGCTACGAGTTTCGTATCGGTTTACTCCCGGTTAGGACTCCTTCTCGATGCCCGTAACGTGTTTGAGGCTGTCTCGCTTGTTTTGTGGTCGGATTTGCGTTTGTGGAACTCGATTCTGAAAGCTCATGTGTCTAATGGATTACACGAGGATGCGCTTGAGCTCTACGCGGAAATGCGTGAACGAGGTCTCACAGGGGACGGCTTTATTTTACCATTGATCCTTCGAGCTTGTAGGTACTTGGGACGTTTTCGTTTGTGCAGGGATTTGCATAGTCAAGTTATTCAGATTGGTTTGCAAGAGAATCTTCATGTGGTGAACGAGTTGCTCGCACTGTATCCAAAGGCGGGAAGGATGGGAGATGCTTACAATCTGTTCGTTGAAATGCCTGTTAGAAACTGTATCTCATGGAATGTCATGATTTCAGGTTTTTCTCAAGGGTATGACTGTGAAAGTGCTGTTAAGGTTTTCGAATGGATGCAACGTGAAAAGTTTATACCAGATGAAGTGACTTGGACTTCACTTTTATCTTGTCATTCTCAATGTGGGAAGCTTGAAGATGTTATCAAATATTTTGATGTTATGAGGATGACTGGAAATGCTGTTAGTGGCGAAGCTCTTGCTGTTTTCTTCTCTGTATGCGCCGAATTAGGAGCATTCAGTACTGCTGAGAAAGTTCATGGGTATGTTATAAAAAGTGGGTTTGAAGAGTATTTGCCCTCGAAGAACGCGTTGACATACGTGTACGGGAAGCAAGGGAAAGTCAAAGATGCTCAACAGTTGTTCCGGCAAATAAGAAACAAAGGTATAGAGAGCTGGAATGCTTTGATAACATCGTTCGTGGATGCTGGTGAACTCGACGAGGCTCTATCGTTATTTACTGAGTTGGAGGGAATGAATGACTTTCGCAACGTCAAGGCTAATGTAGTTACTTGGACCTCCATTATCAAGGGTTGTAACGTGCAAGGAAGAGGTGACGATTCACTTGAATATTTCCGGCGAATGCAATTTTCCAAAGTTTTGTCTAATTCAGTGACGATTTGTTGTATACTATCCATTTGTGCGGAGCTTCCAGCCTTGAATCTGGGAAAAGAAATCCATGGGCATGTGATCCGAACCTCAATGAGCAATAACATTCTGGTTCAGAATGCATTGGTGAATATGTACACAAAATGTGGGTCACTCAGTGAGGGGAATCTAGTATTTGAAGCAATTAGGGATAAGGATTTGATCTCATGGAACTCGATAATCAAAGGTTATGGTATGCATGGGTTTGGTGAGAGAGCTCTATGTATGTTCGATCGCATGATAAACTCCGGGTTACATCCTGATGGGATTGCTTTGGTAGCTGTTCTTTCAGCATGTAGTCATGCAGGGCTGGTTGAAAAGGGACGCGAAATTTTCAATTCGATGAGCAAGAAATTTGGAATAGAGCCCCAACAAGAGCACTATGCATGTATTGTTGACCTCCTTGGTCGTGTAGGGTTTCTGAAAGAAGCTAGTGAGATTGTAAAGAGCATGCCTATGGAGCCCAAAGTCTGTGTGTTAGGAGCTTTATTAAATTCTTGTCGGATGCACAAAAACATGGACGTCGCAGAGAATATAGCATCACAACTTTTTAGTCTTGAACCGGAGATGACAGGAAGCTATATGTTGCTGTCTAACACTTACTCTGCTAGCGGAAGATGGGAAGAATCTGCAAAGGTTAGGGCTTTAGCCAAGAAAAAGGATCTTAAGAAAGTTTCTGGAAGCAGTTGGATTGTATTAAAGAAGAAAGTCTACAAATTCTCATCAGGATCAACAGTACAGAGCGACTTTGCGAACATCTACCCGGTTGTTGAGGATTTGGTTAGTCATATGTGGAAGAAAGGCCCTACACGCGATGGGAACAATTACGAGGATGATCTTGACTTATGGACAGCGTAAGAGATGAGTATATTCCGCAAAGACTGAGATGCTGATGCAGCACCGCCTTCACCTGATGCAGCACCGCCTTCTCAACTACAACCTTAGTCGGCTTTTCCTTATTTTGGATTTCTTCTATTTTATTATTTTAGACTTCTTCTATTTTTGGATATTTCTTTTTTCTTTTAGCAATTGCTTTTTCTTTTGTTTTTAGGATCTATCGCCTATATAAAGGCTTTTATTATTCTTTGTAAGGGGCAGTTGATTTGATAATAAGAGACCTTTTCTCTGAATTCCTTGCTTTGATTTGATTAAACGTCATCAAACCAAGAAGCCGGTCCTAAGAGATTTCCTTCGAATTTCTTAGTTGAGCGAGTAGGTCTCAAGAGATTTCCTCAATTCTCTCGATCGAGCTACAATTCTATTCTACACGCTACAATTCTATTCTACACGCTACAATTCTATTCTATACACTACAATTCTATTCTATACGCTGCGCCAGGTTGGTATCAGAGCAAAACAACTATTTTTTTTCTTATCACCATGGCCAGACCACGCCGCGATCCTCCCCCAACAGAAGCTGAGCTCACACGTCAGACCCTCAATCACCTTCAAGAACAGATGAATCAACTTACCGCTGCGATGCAAGCTTTGACTACACAACGCGCTGCTCCTCCGCGGAATGTTGTTCATGATGAAGGCAACGATCTTGATGATGAACACGATGAAGAATTTAATCCGTTCGCTGGGCAAAGACAACTACCGGCCCTTCGACCTGCAATTGATGAACGTTGGGAACAAGGGTTTAAATCTGAGCTTCCCGAGTTCCATGGCGGTCCGACAGCAGAGGAACTTCTCGATTGGATTGTCACAGTGGAAGAGATACTTGAATTCAAGCGAGTTCCTTTGGATCGTTGTGTCCCAGTCATCGCTATGCGATTTCGGAACAGAGCTGCAGCTTGGTGGACTCAACTGAAAACGACCCGATCCCGCGCAGGAAAGGAAAAAATCTTGTCTTGGGATAAATTGAAGAAGCATATGCGCAAAACGTTCCTCCCATTTAATTATGATCACATCATGTTTCAACGACTGCAGAATTTGAGGCAAGGTACTCGCACGGTGGAAGAGTATTCTACCGATTTTTTTTTGTTGCTCACTCGTATTGATCTTCGCGATTCTGAACAGCAATTAGTGGCTCGTTTTGTGGGTGGCTTACGACAACAGATTCAACACACTTTGAATTTGTTCAATCCGTCATCGATCTCCGAAGCTCATCAACAAGCACTCACCATTGAAGCCCAGACTAAAAGCACTTATTCCTCATGGAGTTCGTCTCGGACAGCTCGTCCATTGCCTCCACCAACCACAACAGGTCCATCACTTGGCTCCTCATTGCCGAAATCAGACCAGATTGTCCCCATCCCTGACAATTCTCGTGTTTCAAGACCAAGTACCTTGCGCTGTTTCAATTGCGGTGAACAGGGGCATCGTCAATCCTCGTGTCCTACACGAAACCGTCTTGGTCTGCTTCTCGATGATGCTGGACGTGACGTCGAAGTGGTTTATGATGAAGAGCATATCGAAGAGACAGAGGAGTTGCAGGCGGATGTGGGTCATCTTTTGGTGGTTCGACGTACGTGTTTGACTCCCCGCGTTCTTGAGGAACCGTCTCAACGTAACAAGATTTTTCATTCTCGGTGTACAATTAATGGCCGCGTTTGCAACCTTATCATCGATTCGGGAAGTTCTGAGAATGTCATTGCTGATGAGGTGGTGTCCAAATTGAATATGATCAGACAACCGCATCCCGTTCCTTATAAGTTGGGCTGGATCCAACAGGGAAGCGAAGTTTCTATTTCACACCGCGCCTTGGTAGATTTTTCGATTGGTAATGCATATCAGGATCAACTACTCTGTGACATTGCCCCAATGGACGCCTGCCATCTATTACTTGGTCGTTCGTGGGAGTTCGATCGTCGCGTCATTCATGATGGCTATCTTAATACTTACACATTTCGTTTCAATAACCGTACCTTCACACTGAAACCATCTTTACCGCTCACTACCGCACTTCCAGTTGTTCCTTCTAGCCCGATCATGCTGTTGCAACGTGCTCCGTTTGAAACAGAGATGCGTGAGTCGGGAATGGTTGTTCTTATCCTTACTACACCCATTTCGTTTCCTCCTGACAAGGTTCTACCGCCGCGTTGCGGACCACTTTTGCAGGAATTTTCGGATGTCTTCCCAAATGATCTTCCTTCCGGTTTACCTCCTCTGCGGGATATCCAACATTGCATTGATTTCATTCCGGATGCATCTCTTCCCCACCGATCTCACTACCGCATGAGCCTTAGTGAGCATGAGGAGCTTCGAAGACAAGTTGAAGATCTCGTCGCTAAAGGATTTTTACGCGAAAGTTTAAGTCCTTGTGCTGTTCCGGCTTTATTAATTCCCAAGAAAGACTGCTCTTGGCGTATGTGTGTGGATAGCCGCGCGATCAACAAAATAACAGTCCGCTATCGTTTCCCTATTCCCAGACTCGATGACCTATTGGATCAGATCGGCGTTGCCACAATCTTTTCAAAGCTCGACTTGAAGAGTGGTTATCACCAAATTCGCATTCGGCCGGGGGATGAATGGAAGACTGCATTCAAAACGCGAGAAGGATTATTTGAGTGGTTGGTTATGCCGTTTGGCCTCTCGAATGCTCCTAGCACGTTTATGCGTGTTATGAATCAAGCTCTTCGTCCATTTATCGGTAAATTTGTCGTCGTTTACTTCGATGATATCCTCATCTTCAGCTTAACATGGGATGTTCATGTTCAACATTTGCGAGATGTCTTGTTAATCTTGCGCTAACACAAGCTTTTCGCCACGCTTAAGAAGTGTGAATTTGGCTCGGAGAAGGTACATTTTCTGGGCTACATTGTTTCAGCCCAAGGCTTAGCCGTCGACCCGTGCAAGATTTCTGCTATAAGCACTTGGCCGATTCCTAAGACATTAACAGAAACTCGCAGTTTTCATGGCTTAGCGTCCTTCTACCGTCGTTTTGTACCACAGTTCAGCAGTCTCATGGCTCCTATCACGAATTGTATGCGCGAGGGAACATTTGTTTGGACTACAGAAGCAACCACAGCCTTCGAGATTATAAAACAAAAACTTGTGTCCGCTCCTATTTTGGCTCTGCCCAATTTTTCTCTCGTCTTTGAACTACATTCCGACGCGTCCAAGACAGGGATTGGTGCGGTCCTCAGTCAACAGCAACGTCCCATTGCCTTCTTTAGTGAGAAGTTAGCCGGTGCTCGTTTTCGCTATAGCACCTATGATATCGAGTTCTATGCAATCATTCAAGCAATTAAACATTGGCGGCACTATCTGTTCCATAAAGAGTTTGTTCTCTATACTGATCATGATGCCCTTAAGTACCTCACTAGTCAGGAGAAACTCTCCTCGCGCCATGCTTCTTGGGTTTCCTATTTGCAACAATTCACCTTTGTGATTAAACACACCTCTGGCGTTTCTAATCGTGTGGCAGATGCACTAAGTCGACGTCACTCTGCTCTTGATGTCTTGCGTGTGTCCGTTCCTGGATTGAGTACGTTCGTGGATCTTTATCCGTCAGATCCTTTTTTTGGTTGTATCTTATCAGATACTGCTGCGGGTCAAAATTGTGATTATACCATTCATGATGGTTTTTTGTTTCGCGATTCTCGGTTATGTATTCCGGATTGCAGTCTTCGCTTGCAACTGATTTCTGAGCTGCATACATAGGGGCATGTGGGTCGCGACCGCACCCTGCAATTGGTATCGTCTTCTTACTTTTGGCCCTCTTTGCGTCGTGATGTTGAACGTTTTGTCGAACGCTGCGTCACTTGCCAGAGATCAAAAGGGCATGTTTCGAATGCAGGTTTATACTTGCCACTTCCTATTCCAACGCAACCTTGGACGGATATAAGTATGGATTTTGTGATGGGTCTTCCACGAACTCAGCGGGGCTTTGATTCAATCTTTGTGGTGGTGGATCGTTTTTCGAAGATGGTTCATTTTATTCCATGTAAGCGTACGACATATGCGGTTCAGGTGGCGACACTCTTCTTTCGTGAGGTTTATCGTCTCCATGGCCTTCCCTCCTCGATTGTTTCTGACCGCGATTCGCGTTTTCTTGGACATTTTTGGCGAACTCTGTGGAAGATGTTGAATACAAGTCTCGATATGAGCTCGGCCTATCATCCTCAATCTGATGGCCAAACAGAGGTTACTAATCGTTCATTGGGCAATCTACTTCGTTGTTTGGTAGGAGAGAAAATTAAAACATGGGACGCTCATCTACCTCAGGCCGAATTCGCTCACAACCACGCCGTAAATCGCAGCTCTGGGTATAGTCCTTTTCAGGTAATCTACGGTGTCTCTCCTCGTGCCCCTGTGGATATTTCTTCTCTACCTGATCAGTCACGATCACATGGAGTAGCTGCTGACTTTGTTGAAGATATTCACCGCATTCATGAGCTTGCTCGTGCTAATTTGGAGACTTCATCTCATAAGTACAAGCTCGCGGCTGATAAGAAGCGAAGACGTCTTGTGTTTGAAGTTGGGGATTTCGTTTGGGCTGTGTTTACGAAAGATCGTATGCCAGCACGGGAGTACAACAAGTTGAAGGCAAAGAAGATGGGTCCTCTGGAAGTCCTTGAGCGAATAAATGATAATGCCTATCGCTTGCGTCTTCCTCCTGATGTCAATACCTCGGACGTGTTCAACGTCAAGTACCTCTCACGTTTTTTATCTCCAGATCCATTTCCCGATTCGAGGACGAATCTTTCAAACCCGGAGGGACCTGATGCAGCACCGCCTTCACCTGATGCAGCACCGCCTTCTCAACTACAACCTTAGTCGGCTTTTCCTTATTTTGGATTTCTTCTATTTTATTATTTTAGACTTCTTCTATTTTTGGATATTTCCTTTTCCTTTTAGCAATTGCTTTTCCTTTTGTTTTTAGGATCTATCGCCTATATAAAGGCTTTTATTATTCTTTGTAAGGGGCAGTTGATTTGATAATAAAAGACTTTTTCTCTGAATTCCTTGCTTTGATTTGATTAAACGTCATCAAACCAAGAAGCCGGTCCTAAGAGATTTCCTTCGAATTTCTTAGTTGAGCGAGTAGGTCTCAAGAGATTTCCTCAATTCTCTCGATCGAGCTACAATTCTATTCTACACGCTACAATTCTATTCTATACACTACAATTCTATTCTATACGCTGCGCCAGATGCACAAGAAACAAAAACCAAACTTACAGAACCTATCAGGTAAGCTTGCTTCAGACCTTTCAAACTTGCATTGACCAATTACCAAACCAATCTTCAAAAGAGAAGAGTGTTAGTCTTGATAAACCCAAACTAGCTCCTCTGATGCTTTACCTTGTTGATTCGCTTTCTTCTTATCTTCACAATCACCATAATCATTGCAAGAACAGTCCATAACCAGACTCTGCTGTATATCTTGATGTTGCAGGTTCTGATAATCCATGGCGTTATCTTTGATGTTCTAAATGTGTCAGTAGCCAAAGGAAGGTTCTTGCCTTTCCTGAGCTAGAGACCGACAACTGTTTTGAGTGCTGCAGAACAAAGTTGAGTTTGGCCTTGGTTCGCTCAATCTGGCACTGAAGAGCACACACAATCCTATAACACCCCCCAACCGGTTCGTGGTCACACAAATCAGCGTCGAAGATAATGGTGTGCATAACGATATCTCCCTGAGATTCTACTATAATTGTGTAAGTTTAATCATAATCATACATACAACTTTATTAAAGAATTTCAACACCAATAATAACTGTTTTGTCCTAAATAACATCTTTGTCACAAAAGAAACTCGGCTTCAAACAGCTCCCTCTCACAACAGTTGAATGTGATGAATTGGTGAAGTATCCCAATCTATTTCTTAGCTTAACTGTTCCTTAAAAGTTAAAACTAAAAACAAAAAACATTATAAAAATAACCATCTTTCTACAATAGAAGAGTCTCTGCAACAGCCGGAAATTCTTACTTCTGGTAAGGATGGTATCGACCTGGCCCAGAACCATTAATCCCGTTTCCTCTGCCACTACTTGAGGCGATGTTGCCGTTTCCATGAGCTTTTCCACCTCCAAAAGCAGCAGCTGCGGCAACACCATAGCCACCACCCATGTGGCTATAACCGCCAGCTCCATAGCCAAGGTTAAACATTTGACCACCATAGCCATAACCATAGCCATAGCCACCACCGTAACCATAAAATCCAGCGGCATTAACCATGGAGTTCCCTGCGTAGGCTCCATAACCGCCATAACCACTATAACCCGAATACATATTGTAATCATCATTTGCTTTCCCACCATAACGATCTTCCTGATCATACTTGCCACTAGCGCCATAGGATCGAAAGCTGTTATCTCTTCCGGTTCTCTTTGGTTCAGCCCTTTTTATTTCGACCTATTGATCCATTGTAAGTGCTTCAGATCACTATTGAGTTATTTATAGCTTAATTTTTTTTTTTTTTAATAAGTAAAAAGAGGCTTGCCTGTTTGTCACCGAGCTCATGAACTTTTCCATCGGAGAAAAGTCTCTCCACAGAATCTTCAGTCAGAAAGGTTACAAAACCAAAACCTCTTGACCTTCCAGTGAGGTGGTCGTACATGATCTGATGCTCAATTATGTCACCATATACACAGAAATACTTCTTCAGTTCATCTACAAATATGAAAAGCCCCATTATCAGCAACAGTAACAACCACAAGCAGAACAGAGAACCTTAGAGAAACTTTTACCTTCTTCCAAAAATGGTGGAAGTCCACCAACAAAGATTTTTCTTGTCTTTGATACCGCTTTGATATCGGTATCCCTGTCCCCTCTAGGAACTGTTCTTTTCAGGTCAACCTAACAATTAGTAGGAATCAACAAAGGCATCCAACATATAACGGAGAAACAAAAGCTGAGCAGATGATACACCAAATAAAAACTAATTTCTGGATATCTACCTTTCGGTCATCTATTACATGTTCTTCCTCCAAAACTTTCTCTGCAACAGCTGAATCAGAAAAAGTTACAAACCCAAATCCCCTTGGCTTTCCAGTCATTCTATCTGTCATGATTACAGAGTCGACAAGTTCTCCAAACTTCCCAAAGTAATTCGCAAAAGTTTCTGAGAAGCAAAAGTGGAATCAATGGGATGAAGACGCACAGAAAAATAAACAACAAAAAAAAAAAAGAGAATCACAATGACTCGAGTCCTCCAATGTGAACTACAGTAGGATGAAAGCATACCCAAAACAGACGCAAGATTAAGACAAACCATTCATGTCAGCTCCAACGAGCTCAAATTTAAGAAATGAATTGGCATGAAAAGCTAAGACAATGAAGAAGACTCAACCAAAAACAAAAACTAACAGAAACATCTTACCTTCAGTTGTTTCCCAAGAAACTCCACCTACGAATAGTTTCCTAACAAAAGAAAACTTTCCATCAAAATCTTAGCTTCCTACTCCTAATAACCAGCTCGATTGAGAAGGAGATCAATATGAAAAAAGCATATAACCCAAAACAACAACAAAAAAACAAGTATAAACCCTAAGATACCACTAACCCAGGCGAAGACATGGACGACGAAGAATGGCGATGCTCAACGGATTGCTTCATCTGCATCCCACCAGTATCGACGGCTGCACCACCGTTCCTCCGGTCATCAACAGTCTCCACTTCATAATCTGACGGTGGAAGCTGTTCGTCTTGTAGGTGAAGATGGTAAGAGTCATCATAATAACGATCTGAGTTGTAATCCATCGATCACTGCAGCCGAATCAAAACTCAAAAAAAAACCTTAAATTTGCTCAAGTGAAGCGAGTGAAATCCCAAAAAGAAAAGAGAAGTTGTTTCTCAGTTTTTGATTCGAAGTTATGGCATCGAAAATTCAAAATTCTGAAGTTGAAAGAGAAACCCTAACCAAAGATGGCTGAAGTAGAAAACGGCAACAAGCTCAGGCGAGAATTTTCAACACTTAGCCCACTGAGAATTTTTGAACAATAATAATTTTGATTCGGCGTTATCAACTTATCATCCGAATATTCGCAACGACACCGTATTACTGCGGTCAATGTTGGTCAAACAATTTTCTTGTCAACATCAGGAGATCAAAGGTTGACTTGTGCTGACACTTTTAAGTTTTAACTGGTTCTTTTCTAGATTAACAATTACCACCAATAGACATTTATTGTAAAGTTGAAATCTTTCATACAACAAAGAAACTCTTTTCCACATAGAACAGAAATAAAAGAACAAATCTTTAGCTAAGCGTCTTGGGATTTTGCAGCTTTCAATGCTTCAATAACCGCAGAGAAATCTTCATCGCTCAATCCATAAGATTTCGCAACCTTGTAAAGCTCGTTTGCAGCAGCTGCAATCGGAGTAGACTGAGAAACGGTTTCTGCTAGTCCGAGTGCGAGTCTCATATCCTATACGGAACGTAAAAATCATTCCGGTCTCATCAAACTTGAGAGAGTCTTTGCGGGAATCTAAACAAGGAGATATCACATTTTGTACAAACCTTCTGCTGGTGCTTCAATGGAAAAGCTGTAGGGTACACTGATTTGATCATTGAAGGACCCTTTAGCGAGTACATTGGTGCATTGATAGCTCCCTGTGAGACAACCTGCAGATGTTTTTCCCTGGTTATTACCAGATTTGGGAAGAAAATCTCTGCTGAATAACGGTGTTTAAATTACCTCGACCAGTACATTTGGATCGAGCCCTACTTTCTGGCTTAGAAGTATTCCCTCGGCGAATGATGCCATCATACTGCAAGATTGTATGAGACGAGATATCAGGGAGGGGAGTCTAATATTTGCCAAGGAATGAAGTCATGGATGGTCAAATCAATACCTTCCCATGATCATGTTGACGACAAGCTTCATTGCTGCTCCATTACCAACTTCACCCAAATAGAATCTTGACTGGATCATATAATGAAATGGTTTACTTACAGAAGAAAGAAGAACTGAAAGCCAAAACACAAGCAAAAGAGATACCTTTCCCATGATATCAAAGAAAGGAGCAGCTTTTTCGTAGAGCAGCTTGTCACCTGAAATTGTTAAGCACCAGGTAGTCTTAAATCTCCTTTGCATTTAACCATGTTACTAGACACGACTAACATGGACAACCAGAACGAACATGTCACCCGCAAAGGGAAATAATCTGAAATGTATAGAATGACGATAAATATTGTTGATACAAGCTCCATGAATAAGCTATTACTAACCTGCAGTGAGGAATATCAACTGCCCATCTTCGGCAGGCTTTTTGGAACCCGAGACTGGTGCCTGTGAATATCAATAGAGATGACTGAAGCCACCCAAGCTGCTAAAAGTTTTCTTAGCAATCCCAAACATAGATTTTTAAAGACTCTTTACCTCCAAGAACAATGCTCCAGTATCCTTTATTTGCTTGCTGATTAACATCGATGAGACAGCATCAACGGTTGAGACATCAACATACCTGCATAAGAAAATTTAGATATCTTGAAACATCTAAACACAAACACGAGGCAAAGCCTAAAGTTCATGAAGGAGTAGGTAGTAGGTACCCTTTTCCTGAACTAATTCCGAATACGGCTCCATTCTTTCCACACGCAACATCAATCTGACAGAAAGCAAAACGCCAGTTTGTGTCTTTATATGGAGTGGAAGAAGAAAAGCAAACAAGAAACAAACAAACAAAAGCGAAACATACGCACTGCACTTTCAGGATCAGCAAGCATTGCAAATGTGAGATCGCAAGCCGCAGTCACTTCTTCAGGAGACGACTTGTACCTGCAAAACAGGAGAAGCCTGGTTAATCAGAGGGTTTGCATATGCATTAGCTCTAAAACATAACTTGGAAAAAAATCATATAATTCGTTATAAGAAGCATTGAAATTCTAACTTTGCTCCTAATCCGATGAGAGGATCACATTTGCTCTTCGTTCGATTCCATACAGTCACATCACACCTAACAACCAAGCACCAAAAGATCAAAGTAGAAATTGATGTGAATTGTACTGTTTACGCATAATATTTCCTCCGACGTCTAGAAAACTGTTCCTTTATTGAAGGTATATGCAAGGCAAAAAAAAGTCTTACCCAACGTTGATGAGGTTTTGTGCCATTGGAGAACCCATGATTCCCATACCCAGAAACCCAATGCTAACAGTTCCAAGTTCATCTATCACAGAAACCACCATTCCTCAGATAAGGCTAACCAAAAAGGGAAATTCGAGACTAGTATTCGAACATCTTTCTCGGAAGTTGTCCTAAAAAGAGAGAGCGGTACTTCACAATTTCTCCCCCATTAAAACAAAATTCATGGTTCCTGACGACAAGGCATGTGGCCATTTGTAGGCATAAACCAAAACAAGAACTTACCTTTGGTGGAGGGAGTGGGTTGCAGGGAAGAGTAAACCCTATAAGAGAGAGAAAACAGAGGTTTTGAGAGGAAAAGGGAAACGGGCTTTGTTCCGTATCGAACAGGGATACGAGGGCAGAAGATGGAGCACAAAGCCATGGCTTTTGAAGAAGAAGAAGACGCAAAAGATAGATAATGGAACCTGTGCGTTTTTTTAAGTTAGAGACTTCGCTCCATTAAAGTGTGGCCAAAAATCTCACATTTCGAGGCGGAAAATGGTTTTTTTTTTTCTTTTTTTTCTTTAACAAGATGACAAAGAAATACGAACGAACAGACCAAAAGGTAAACAAGACAAAATTGGTACTTGAAAGAATTTACAAATGTTAAAGCCCAGCCCAGCTCAGTTTTTTTTTTTGGGTTTAACCCAGCTCAGGCTAGTAAAATTAATTACTTGCCTTCTAATTATGAAGCCATGCCAACTCTCTAATATGATTGAAATTTTCTTATGGCTTTCTAGTAACAATATTCATGCGCTATTGAAATTGGTGTATGCTTTTGGAAGGCACAAAGCTCAAATCAGTTAGCAACTTGTTGGATACGTTTAAGCCAATTCCATAGTAGAGTTTATTTTACGGTTGGATAATTTCTTTAATAGCATCACTACAATATGAGATCACATTGACATTACATATCCCTCATTCCTTCTAGTATTTTGTCTAATATGTCTTAGCATTATCAAAATTTTAAAAATGCATGAGGATAATTTCTCTTAGTCTTTACAGATCTGATTGATCATTGTCTAATATTTTGTCTAATATGTCCTAGCAATATTTTTTCTATTATGTTGGCGGGATCTTGTGTTTCAAAATTAATTGTGGGCAGGATGCCCTTAACTATTTGCTTCATATTAGCTCCCATTTGGTTATCTTCATCATTCTTAGATGTCGTTCGAAAAAATTTCCGAGATGCTCGAAAAATCCCTTATTCTTATCGAAGATCATTCCTCTTCTGAGGAAGAAGCCAGACTCTCTCTATCTCTTTATTTCCAGGTTCGTCTGTTCTCTTGTCCTGAATACTATTAGGTTATTCTGATTGTTGTTGTATTGTTTTTGGCTAGTAGATCTAATTGCTCCAAGTAGTGAACTGCCTCCTATTGAAGATCAATCTAATCCTGAGGAAGAAGCCAGACACACACGCTTTTCCTTAATATCATCATTCATCAATTCCATTTTGGATAAAAGAAAAAAAATTGATTTTATTGGTAAAGTAAGAAATGAAATTGTCACAATGTTACTAGTCACGTATCAGAATACATTGGATCGAATGTGTTATAATTTAACTTAGTTAAAGTTTAAAAGCTTTTTAATGGGGTTTTCTCTTTCATATTATTTAACCCATTGGTAATCAGTTTGCTTGATTTTGGTATCCTTTAATCTTTATAGTATAAAGAGTAACAAAATATAGACCATTGTAATTTTATGTCTATGTTACGTATAATCTAAGTTTGTTACTCTTAGAATTCATTTAGTTTTTATGTTTAAAAAAAAAAAAAAAAAAAAATAACAACATTTTTCTTTGGTAAAATATAAAGATAATAGGTTTGCTTAATGTTAAATATTAAATGAATCATAGAGTCTGACTAACGACTGAATTGATTATCTTCATGCAATACTATATTACATATATAAACATAGGTAGGTTTATCCATTATTTATGTTCGTACATTTATTCATTATTGCAATACAATTAACATCTCCACTTTACTAGTGAGAGAAGAGATTTGCGCGACTCTGAATAAAACGTTTTGAATCGCATACTACTGTTGCTAAAATGAAATTCAGTCTCGAAACAAAATTGAGTTGTTTGCTAGACTACATTGACGTTTTAGGAGGAAGAAAGTAGCTCTTCTTTGGGTAGAGTAGGCAACATTTTTTTTTTCTTCTTCTTGTAGATATGATTTCATTAGGAAACAACACAAGAAAAAGAAAAATAAAAAATCTGGGATTTTAAACATATATTGTCTGTAGAATGTGTATTATGTAAATTCAACTTTGATGAAATTTTGAGTAGCGAAGAAAAAGTGAAAACCAAGACATATATGAATTTCTCATTTAAAACTACATATTGCGTAACTTGAAATTTAGTGAGATGAGAAATCTATTTATGGACTTCTACGAAAAATTACCTATTTTTGGTTAATCATTCCATAACAAAATCAATGATCTTTATTGGTTGAAATGAATGATTTTTTATTTACAATAAATATATAATATGTATTTAATGTGAAACATCCAATGTAAGACTATAATAATGGACATTCAATTTCTTGGTTCGGTTTAGATAAGATTATTTTAGAAGAATTACTTATAACCCATTTTTTACCAATAGTATTTACTTGAAAAAGCCTCTCTGCAGAGACGAAGGAAATATAAGAGATGCACGTTTGGACTTGGTGCAACCCGGATAAACTGAGCTAACTTAGTTCAAAACCGAACCGAAAAAAATCGATTTGAAAACCGGGTAATGTATCCAAGGACAAAAGAAAACGCATGCCCATGGAGGGAACTCGTTTTGTATTGTTTTACTCTCTTTCTTTTAAACACAGCACCAAATACAGAGAACAAAAAAAAGATTTAGTTCTCTTCTCCGGCTGAGCTCACGGCAGAGAAACAACAGTTTCAATCACCAAATCATGTTCTGCAAGTTCGCAATCTTCCATTTTTATGCCTGAATAGCAACACAAAAGAAAAGAGCAAGTTGGTTTCAGTGGAATGAGATGACCTATATGATGAAAAACGTTTCTAAGACTTGTGAGTTTATTGGCCTTTATCTGAAAGATCGAGAAGGCAAGATTCCTATGTGCTAGTAATTTTGATTTACTAATAAGCTTTTCAGTGAGAGAGAGAGAGAGAGAGAGAGAGAGAGTTGCTGACCAAAAAGAGTCTTTCTTCTCCTGTTCTAATAGCTCTTCGAAGGAGATGTCTGAAAATTCATCTTCTGGACTGTCTAACTCTGTGCTCGATTTGTTTTTGAGTTCCATGGAAGCGCTTATCTCAAGAACCTACAGTATCAGAAAGAGATTCATTGCTGTAACTATAGCTAAGCAAAAAAAGAAACCAGAATCCCAAGGAAAGTCTTTAGAATTGTGCTAACTGATTCCAATACAGAAGTTAACACAAATACGACTCTACTGGTTTATCAGACAACAACAATAATCAGCAAGATTAATCCAGAATCAGATTTTGAGGTTTTGGACACATATGACACAATCTACAGAACAAGTGATTGAGTTTGGTTTTACCTTTTTGTATGCAGGTGAAAGTTTTAGCTGTTGTTGGAGCCAATTATAAACGAGTGCATCTTCTTCTACTCTTTTTTGTTCCATCTCCAGCTTGTAGATCTGATGAGACACAAACATCACTTTTTTGCTTCAAAGCAAACAGACAGAGACAAAAAGAATCAGACAAGAACTGATGAAGCTAACATTCACCTGTTGACGAAGTCGGTCAAAGGAAGATCTATCCGCCTTGAAGAGAAGAGCTTTTGTTATTGAAAACTTACGCTTGATTACCTCCGACCTAATATATAAAACAATCAAGCTTAAATTAGCGTCACCGAGGAAAAAACTGTAGGCACTTAAACTACCAACATGCCACCATTAAAGGTAACATTAAGGATGAAGCATAGAACACAAAGTAGCTACATTTGTTATGCATATCGAAATCGAAGTCTCAGGTGTCAAGAGCATATGAACATCTAAAGTCTCTCAATAACATCTTCCCCAAAGTTGCTATATGCACCAGGGAAAGTGAACACTCAATGAAGATATTTTTAATCGTACAAGAAACAATTTTGTGTCCTCAAAATGTAGGAAGAACAAAGGACAAGGATCAGGAATGGAAATATGATATCCTCTTATGGTAGTGTCAACTTACTTGTGCTGTAATTCATTTTTGGCTTCTATCAGACAATTAGCAAACTCCCCAACCTGCAGAAGTGAAGAACCCAAAGGAACATCAGAATCTAAACTCAACAAGGTTGGAAATCTTAGTAATCCAAATGCCAAATTGAAGTAAATCATTCTGATATATCATAAGGAAGCAAGCTGATAAGAAATAACTGGAACCCCCCAGCTCAGAACTCGTTGTTTATCAACTTAAGTAGTATAGTATAATGAACTAACACCACCACAAAGCTAAAAGCCACAGAGGTTTAAGATGCTGAATAAGCCTGTTGCTTTAGGAAATTCAGAGGCTTAGTAGACATTAGTGCATTTTGACTTTGAATCAAAGGGTTCAAATTCACGCACGACTTTTTAGTTTCCAATTCCAATACAGTTAGTATAACCTAAGAAGCTGACCTGAGCTAGGGTCAATCCTTTGGAACTATTGCATTTGACAAGCTGATCGTACTGCTGCTTAATCTTCCTCTGCGTAGCACTGCTCGTCGAGGTAAAAGGGTACAAGCAAACAAACTCCGGCTTCATTTTCGAATCCGAAATCGAGCCAGACCTCGGATTCAAAACTAACCCATCTCCTTCATCAGCCCGCTTTTCACCGCTATATTCGTCATTTCCACCTCCTCTTAGGCCTGATTTCTTCTTCTTACCTCTCTTCTTCTTCTTCTTCTTTGCAGACACTCCTTGATCTTCCTCCCAATCCGACTCTTCCTTCTTATCGGAGAGCAGTAACTCGTAGAGACGCGAATTCGCTAATCGGGTCGGGTTATTTTCAAGGGTTTGGTACTGGGCTACGTCAGAAATCTCAGATAGAGACGATTCCGGTTCGAGTTTGGTTTCGGATTCGGATAAGAGTTTCTGCCTGTAAATAGCAGCTCTGCGGCGGGAAGCTTGTATGAGAAAGAAGATAGCAGAGACGAATGAGAGGAGGGAGAGGGTTAGGAGAGATGGGAAGAGTAAGGAATACATGAGAGGTTTAGCGAAGATGCTATAATTTCGATTTGTGCGAAATGCGGAGCAGCCATTAACGTGCTTCGTACATCACAGGAAAGGGAGAGAGAGAGAGAGAAAAAAGGATAAAGAGAAAGCGACGACGAAACTCTTTTTCTTGGTAACTTTTTTTTTTTTTTTTGGCTCAACAACAACTTATCATTTCTCAACTGTTTAATACAAAGAGTTCATATCTTCCTCCACATATGGAGTGATCCAATTAGGCATCAGTGAATACATTGCTTATAAAAGAGTAAATTTTCTGAGCTATTCGATTTGTCACTCTATTTCCCGCACGCGGGTAAAACACTACATGAGGAGCTTTCAGCCGGGATAAGAGATATTTTATATCTTGAAGTATAGCACTTAGCGAAGGCCAGGGGCTCTCATCAACTATGACTTCAACTAGTGACTTGGAGTCTGATTCGAAGACGACGTTGCAGTAGTTAAAGCGTGTAACGTTGAGGGCTGCCCATCGTAAAGCCTCTGCCTCTGCTTCTAGGACTGTGTTTAGCTTCGGTAAAGCTCTAGCTCCCATCCACAAGACTCTTCCATGACAATCTCTCAACACCCATCCTATCCCACATTGACCATTATCTTTTGCCCAGGCTGCATCCACATTACATTTGAGCCAGTTTTGCGGAAGGGGTGTCCACTGAGTTATGTTGTCTTTTGGCAGGCTATTCTCATGCCTATGTTCTTCAACCTCTTTACTACTATGCCATGTCTCTGTATCTTCCACGGCTTTCCTCACAGTTTCTTGAGCATCATAGTCCTTCCCTTTGAAGAGATAGTCGTTTCGATTCTTCCACAACCTCCACAATATCCAGGGCACTAACTTTTCTGACTCCTTTTCCCTAGGATGATTCTTTGCTATATTGAAGACTCTTTAGAAATTGGCGAAGAAAGAATCTGACCTCTTTTCCTCAGGTGGAGCAGGAACCGGTGAAAGAGCCCACACTAGCCGAGCATATGGACAGTTAAACATGATGTGGTTCACTGTATCCTCTCCAAATTGGCATCGATTACAAATAGGATCCTTTGCAATATGTCTGTGAACTAGGTTTGCCGCTACAGAGATAGAGTTACTTAAGCATTTCCAGAAAAAGTGTTGTACCTTTGGGCTCGTATCTGAATTCCAGGCCAGCTGGTAGAGGGCATCTAGGCTTGGTTGACTGACCTCCCTTGGATTATGATCTTCTTCGAGTTCATTTGTCAATACCCAATACCCAAATTTAACCGAATAGTGTCCAGATTTTTTAAAATCCCAGGTGTACTTATCGATACTTTCATTTCCTCATGCCCTGATTCTCAGAATATGTCTTTTGTCCTCCTCATTGAACAAAGCTTCTACCACTTCTTGGTTCCATTCTCTGCCTTCCGGATGCAATAGATCTTTAATTGTTCTAATAGACGACATGAGCCGATGAAGGTGTTGAGGAACCTGATTAACTGCTTGAATTGGTCTTGCTGGCCTTCTCTCAACCCACTGGTCAGTCCACATCGACGTCTGAGCACCATTCCCAACCACCGCTCTTGCTCCTCTTCTTAACAGTTTATGGGCTGCATAAATACTTTTCCATGCATAGGATGGTCTTGATCCGAGGCTGGCTCTCAAGGGATCTGACTTATGAAAGTATCTCGCCTTAAAAACCTTTGCCATTAAAGTGTCTTTTTGACTGATCATCCGCCATAGCTGTTTCCCCAGCAAAGCAACATTGAAAGCTTGAATGTCTTTGAATCCCAGACCCCCTTGCTTCTTTGGTTTGCTTAAATATTCCCAGGATCGCCAGTGCATTCCTTTCCTTTCTGGATCATTTTTCCACCAGAAATCAACCATGATCTTAGCTATCCCTTTGTACACTGTTTTAGGGATGAGAAAGCAGCCCATCGTGTAGGTGGGCAGAGCTAGAGCTACTGCTTTGAGGAGCACTTCCTTCCCACCATGGGAGAGGAATCTATTTTGCCAGCCAGAGACCTTGGTAGTCATATTCTCCTTGAGGTAGCCCAGGATTGACACTTTCGATTCCCCAAAAGCCTTAGGTAGGCCTAAATACACTCCTTCTCCCCCTTCTTGTTCTATGCCAAGCTTCAACTTAATCTCTTCTCTTCTAGGAGCAAGAATTTGCTTACCAAAGCAGAGGCTAGATTTTTGGTAGTTTATTCTCTGCCCTGAAGGTAGACTATACTCCTCCAGAATCCTTACAATCTGCCCCAATTCAGCTTCCGTTTCCTTACAGTAGAACATACTATCATCAACGAATAATAAATGCGATACTGGAGGTGCTGTCCTGGCAACTTTCAGCCCCGTAATCTGCCCTTCTCTTTCTGCTTCCATCAACATTCTCACAAGCATTTCTGTGCATACAACAAAGAGATAGGGCGATAAAGGGTCACCTTGTCTGAGTCCTCTGGTGGGTTTGATATCTCCGTGTGGCTTGCCATTGATGAGCACCTGATAGGTGACATAAGTTATACACCTCATAATTAATTGAATCCACCTCTTGTCAAAGCCTAACACCTGTAAAGCCTTCTGTAAGAAGGACCACTCCACACGGTCATACGCCTTGGAGATATCAGTTTTTATCGCTATAAACTCTTCAGAACATTTGTTGCTTGATCTCAACGCATGAAGGAGTTCATATGCAACCAGAATGTTATCAGTGATGAGTCTCCCTTTGATAAAGGCTGCTTGCGTATCTGAAATTATAGACGGCAATAGCTTCTTAAGCCTAGTAGCCAGTACTTTTGCTATAATCTTGTATGCCACATTGCTCAAGCTAATTGGTCTATAATCTGCCATCTTAGTAGCTTTCATCTTCTTGGGGATTAAGTAGATATTTGTCTTATTAATCTCATTTTCCAGGTTCCCATCTTTAAAAAAATCTTGAACCATCTTCAACACTTCATCACCAATCTGGTCCCAGAATTGCTGAAAAAAGTGACCATTCATCCCATTTGGGCCTGGGCACTTACTTGGATTAATTCCAAATACAACCTTCCTTACTTCCTCTCTAGTTACAGGCTCTAGCAGCTGTTCATTCTGGCTTCGGGTAACAGTATACTGATCAGTTTGCCTCTCAGTCAAGATGTTCAGCTGGTATCATATATCTTCAGAGGCAAATAGTCGCTTGAAGTACTCATCTGCCACTCTACCAAGATCTCTCTCTGCAAACCATTATGTGCCATGCTCATCTATGAGGCTCTTGATTCTGTTTTGTGCCCTTCTGTTTTTTGTGGTCGCGTGGTAGAATCTCGTATTTCGATCCTTTTTGTTCAGCCAAGTCACTATACTTTTAATCTTCCAAAACTCTTCCTCGTTCATATACTCTTGTTGAAGATCTCTCCTCAGCCTTCTTAATTCATCCTGGTCAAAAGACTATTGTCTTGTGGCATTATCGATCTGGTGATAGAGTTCCTGAATTCTTAGAGCTGAGTTGGGTTTATTCCTTCTTTTCCAACCAGAGATTACTTTTCTACACTGTCTAATGCGGTTCATAAGGTCTACCTTATTCCCCGAAACATTTGACTTCCAAGCTTTAGCAACCTCTTCTCTAAATCCTTCCTTCTGGATCCACCTCTGATCATATTTAAATCCTGCCCATTTCTTTCTCTGATCTTCCATCAAACAGGTTATAAGAGGACTATGATCAGAACTGACCTTTTGAAGATAAGTTGCTTGCACTTGAGTGAACAGCTCCGTCCATGCCTGATTGGATACTGTTCGGTCTAGTCTACACTGGACTAATTCTTCATTTCTTGTTCCAAACCATGAGAACTGATATCCAGTATGTTTTACTTCCCACATACCGCAAGCTTGGAGCATTTGTCTAAACTCTCAACATGAGCTATCTATTCTTCCTGCACCTCCAATTTTTTCTGAGGGGTCTATTAGCTTATTGAAGTCCCCTGTCATCATCCATGAACCTCTTATGTCTATTCCAATTCTGGTCAGCCTCTCCCACACACCTCCTCTAGCTTGTTTTACTGGATCCCCATAAACACATATAAGGAAAAATTCTTTATCTTCCCATTTAACCACTGTATCTATCATCATCTTATCAGAGTGTAATATCTTGATGGTAACTGACTCCCTCCACATCAGCGCCAGCCCTCCACTCTTCCCTACAGGTTCCACAGTATGTAGGTCATAGTAACCGAGATGTCCTACAACATTCTCCATATATGTAGCTTCTCTTGTTTTTGGTCTCACAGAGGAATGTAACCTCTAGGAAATACCGACCTCGTATTTCCCTTAGTTGTCGAACTGTAGGGGTATCCCCCACCCCCTGATAGTTCCAACTCAATATTCTCATATAGATTTCGAAGGGTTGGAATTAACATTAACCCTTCTTTCAATGAAGATCCACTTTCACCAGCCTTTTGCAAAGTAGAGTGAGTCGGGATGTTTGCTGCCACATGAGCAGAATGATTATGCGTACCAATACTCTTCACCTATGAGCTAGATGAGCTCCCTCCCAGCCTTTGGAATATTGATGGGGTCATCGGAGACTCGTCGCCCATTCCTACCTTAGCTCTTTTGAGTTTCCTCTCATCACTTGAGCTCAATCTCCGTTTTTTTGGGTATTCTTCTCTTGCGCTTTCTCCTCTTTGTTGCCTGAACCCAATCTCTCGAAGACTGACACATGCTGGGAATTCTCCACACTTCTAGTTCCCCCACTAATTGATTGGGACTTCTCCTCCCTAGAGTTGGGGGTTTTTTTCTGGTGTTCAGCTTGGCTTCTCTTTTTTCCAGAGTCTGATTTTGAGCCTCCTAGTCTTACAAACACAGATGGAGATTGAACTGCCTCTTCCAATTATTGTACCCTTTGTACCTCATTTTTACTTGTGCTCCCTTTCTCTTTCTCTTTCGTGGAGAATACTGATTCTCCAAGGCTAGCAGAGCTCCCTCCTTCACCCCCTTTACTTCCACCAGACTGCTCTTTCTTCTTCCATACCTGGATTTGTCATGTCTCTTGTCTAAGATGACGGATCATTCCACTTCAGTCTATCTTTCACTCCTCTCCTTTTCACACTGGGCTCCACTCTCGTGGTCGACTGAGATTCTTTCCTTTGTTTTGTCCTAGCTCTCTTTCGACTCTCCTCAGCCTCAACTTCTTTCCCTTTGCCCTTCCATTGACTCTTGTCAACACTTCTCACTGGGTTTGGGATATGCCTTTCTTCTCTCTCAGCTGGCCGGTTCCCATTGTTAATGTAGGGGCATGTCGCTTGGTCATGAGTCAACCTTCTACAGAGGAAACATACTTTTTAGCAACTTCTCATAGATAAGCTCCGTTAAGATGTTTTCCCCAGTAGAGAATCTCGCCAGTTTCCTGAACTCCAACGGTTTGTCGGTTGGTATCCAAGCATGAGCTCTCATGTATTCCACAGAGTTGGAGTTCTTAGTATGTAGTTCAACTGCGTCTACTCTTCCCAGCGGTAAGATTAGACTATCGACCGCTTGTTTTTTCAAGAGATGGATAGGAAGCCCTTTGATTCTGATCCAGAACGGAATCATGTTTAGGAATTCTGGTCCAGGGTTCGGGCTCCATTGGTCTAGAGTTACTATCCACCCATTCACAAACCATGGACCTCTTGTGAGCACATGGGAGAGATCTCTCCCGCATTGGAATATAAATTGGGCTCTATGCTCTCCCACCCCTCGACCTCGCACTCTCTCCTCCATATCCCAGATGGCTGGAAGAGCTTTAATCAGGCCACCCACTTTGTGAACAGTCGGGTTCAGACATCGGACCACAACACTTAAAAGAGTTCTCCTCGATTAGATATTCGTTCTCCAGATTCGGGATATCCACCGGGTCACCTTCGCCCAACAGATCTTGCTCCTTAAGCTCCTCCACGAGTGAGAGCTCCTTCTTCTTCCTCAACCTATTCATCTCACCTCGTCAGGCGAGCCAAGCAACAATCCCCAACGATTCGTAAACCTTCTTCTTAGTCGCAACAAACAGATCTGAAGCCACAAAGGCCTAATGATCAGCGTATGAATACAGATCTAACGCTGAATGAAAGAGCTGGATTTCAAAATGAGAGATATTGCAGTCGCCGCCACTCTTGGAACCCTAATCGCTCCATGGGAGCACCTCCTTTTTCTTGGTACCTTACGATATCTTTATGGAAATCTATTAATTATTTTGGACTTTAATTTAATTTTCGCATTATTTGATTTTGAATCAACATATTTTTCTTGGTAACTTACGATATCTTTATGGAAATATATTAATTATTTTGGACTTTAATTTAATTTTCGCATTATTTGATTTTGAATCAACATATCCGATTATAATTATCTTTAAATGTAGCTCAAATTTTTCTACTGCGATTTCAACATTATAAACTTTTTAAATAGTAAAAAAACTCAATTTTCAACATATTTTAAAATTTAGTTTAAGTTGCAACCTAAAATTTCTCGTTTCAAAAAATATAGTTTAGATGACCGTTTTATGGTAAAATACTAACAATATATTAACATTATAATAACTATTAATTATATAATTATTTTCACTAATATCTGATTTTAACGGCACACTAATATCTAGTCTTTTAATTTTTTTTAGTTTTTAAGTTTGTATGTTGACACACACACAAAAAAAAACTTGTATAATGTGGCAAAATATTCATTTAACTAGTGTGAGTAGTTTTCTACGGTTGCTTAGTCAAAATTTTAATAATGTAAATTTAGTGGCTATAATAAAAAAAAAAAAAAAATTCAACGATGTAGTGTCTCTAATTATGTATTGTAAATTAGTAATGTTCCAAAAAGAAACGCTTGTTATTTCTTAAACCTCTATGAATGTAATGTTTATGTTGTATATATGTGCTCAATCAGCAACTCAGTCGTTGTAGTATAGTGGTAAATATTCCCGCTTGCAGGTGATCTGTGTTCAATCCCGGCAACGGCGTTTATTTTTTTAATAAGGAAATGGAAATATTTTCTTAAAATAAAAATCAACAATAATGGCTTTGCCCGGGTACGAAAAGGAGACTTTCAGTGTGTTAGACTGACGTGATAACCAACTACACCACGAAACCCTTGTGTGTTCTGAGTCCACTAAATATTTATGATCCCATATATTCCCGGTCACTAAAAGGAGTATGCATTTTAACCGGAAATAACCGCGAACCGTCAGGCCGGTTCACGGTTCAATTCAGAGGAAGATGGTTGGGAAAATTGCAACAAAACAAAAAAATCCACCAGATTTAGCCTTTCTTTAGAGCTGTTGTAGCTTGGAATCCCTAAAATTCCTAAGATTTCCTCTGAAAACGATTCAATTTCGTTGTTTCCTCGTACGATTTTTTGGGTTTGTTTATTCTTCTCTTGTCGAAAGTATGGAAGATAAGAAGGGTGTGGTGGGAGGAGATGAGGAAAACTTGTTAGAAGGGGGTCCAACCAATATGGAAGAAGATGCTGGTGATGATAACTATGATGATGAAGACGTAAACAGTGATGAAGAAGGCCATGTAGATGATGATGATGATGAGTCAGAAGAAAGGGAAGCTGCAACTGAAATTCCAAACACTTTTCAACGCCTTGAATATGAAGCTCTGGCTCAGAAGAGACGCAAAACACTTGCTGATTCCCAACGGTTAGTTTCCCCCCCATCCCTTTCACCTTTGTATTTGGGTACAGTGTCTCAAGATGCAGGTGACAATTACTTTGAGCCAGTTTTCTCTCAAATTCTCTCATCATTATGTCTTTCTTACTTCACCTTCTTGCTTGAAGATTCCTCAAATTGAAAAATTACTCTCTTCCAAACTTGGAGGGCGAATATACATACCCATAAGTTTTATTCGGCTTAATGCTTTATACTTGTGAATGTAATCCCATTCAAGTAACTTTTACGACTTCCCTTTTGTTAACTTTTAGTATTTCTTTTGAGTTAATTGTTTATTTGTGACTGTGGCAGTGATGGTTCAGAGAAGAGAGCCAAGTATGATGCTATTAACATCTCGAATAGCACCTCGGGCGTGGAAGGATTCATGGACTTCTTGTCTACTGGTCGCCGACGAAAGTCTAGAAAGGTGTGTTTTCCTGGGATAGCTACTACTTTTATGTCACCAGTTAACTTGTATTACATTACGTCTTCTCTTGCAGCAAGAACTTTGACCTTTTGTCTATTATTCGGCATTAACTCTTCAAAAACAATACTTGAACTGCATCTTTGTTCTTGAACCTCATTCAAATTGAAAGCATGACTTTCCTGTGCTTCACTTGTACGTTCTCTCGTGCTACACTCCAACGAATGCTGCCACTTCTTTTTAAAATTCATTTTCTATACTCCTGCAGCATAAAAAAAGGGGTAGAAGACAGGGGTCAAAGAAAGAAGTCTCACCCGACATTCTTAAGAGGTTTAAGGAGGCTCTTAATCTTCACGCACATGGACGTGACATTGAGGTAATCCAGATGAAGTGTTTATTTTCTGTTGGTATCGTGCTTTTAGAGTGAAAGGCATAGCTCAGGAACACACTTCATAATTTCCTGAAACATAAACTGATCCTTCTCTACCACAAATTATATGGTTTGACTATTACATATAAGAAATTGCTGCTTTTTCCTAAATAGTGTTTGTCTATATATGTCATTTATATTTATGGCTGATCCAGATTTATGTGGATTTTACTTTCTTCCAGGCTTTACCTATTTTAGTAGAAGTTATTAAGCAAGCACCAGCCTTCGATATAGCATATTATTACCTTTCACGTGTATCTGAGCAACTTGGTAGTACTGAATCATCGTCTACTGAAGCATTGAAGATTGCTGCAAATATCAAAGGTCCAAAATCACCTTTTTGGAAGTTGCTTTATGAGAGGTTCAAGTAAGTTCTCTTTGTTCACGCCAGTCTTCATCTGCTTCATCTTGTACAGCAGAAATGGCAAACGAAAAATAATTTTCTATTACTACTATATGCTTGTCAATAACGGCTATCTAGATGTCTCCATAGTTGTTTACAGTAAGACCTAGTCAAAGATTGCAGGGCTTGCAAGTAATTAAGTAGCAAGAAACCAACGTTGTTAGCCCTGGTAATACAGCCATGGGGAAAAAGAGTAGAATGAAGACGCGGGAAACGGGGAACCTGTTTTGTTTTCTGTTTAGAATTTGTTCTCGACTGTGGCAAGGTAAGTAACAAAAAGTTATTGGTTTCAGGGAACAAGAGGACATGTTGTCAGCAAGGAGTTATGCGTCCAAAGCAATACAAGCTGATCCAGATGATATCCCTTTGAAATATGAATATGCAGACCTCTGCCTAAATGCTGGAAAATATAAAGAAGCTGCTGAAACCTATGAGCAAATATTTCGTCGGTGTCCTGAGAGAATTGAAGCACTCAAGTGGGGGATCGAGGTATATAAGCTGAAAGACTAGAAATTTCTTCTCATTGCTATCCCTGTGATGTAGTTTCTCTACCCAGAAAAAGACAAATGTTTATACCAATTTTGTGAACTTATTTTTTTTTTTTTTTTTTCAGTATTTCCTAAAATCTGGTGAGGGTGAACGAGCAGCAAGCATCTTAGAGGATCATATAAAATCCCATTCATCTGAAGTGGGGCCTGATGTCTTGGATTTACTGGCTTCTATTTTCATGCAAATTAATGCGTATGATAGAGCTCTTAAGTATATTCATGACGTGCGCCAGATTTACAATCTAGGAAAAGAACTGTCTTTCAGCTTGAAGATCAGACAAGCCATCTGTCATGTTCGCTTTAAAGAAATGGAGCAGGCAGAGGTTTGTATATCAATATTATAAACCTGCTAATTATACCAATGATTGCTTTAAAGCTATAAACTCTTCTAATTCTATTAATATATATATATATATATACCATCTCATTTTCCCCAAATTTTGGGATGCATGGAACCCATCTTTTCGGCTTTTGATTACACAGAGTTGCAATCCTTGTTTTTTTTTTTCTGAAATCGGAGGATTGACAAACATAAAAGAAAAAAAAAGAGAATGAGGACTCACTAAGGCATAATAATGTTTGCATTGGTCCTTATCATTATTGTTACTTCGTATATTTCTCAAGTTCATGTCTCACATTTTTCCACCATGTGAAGTATGTCAGTTCTCTTATGCTATAATCTTTAGTATAATTTTCGGTCTCTTGTACAGGAGATTTCTGTTTTCAAAAATATGATGTATGTTTCCGTGATCTTGTACCTGCCTATATAATTGACAATATTTCTGACAGATGTTGATGTACCTCTTCTTGTGAATGATGTTGCTTCCATGATCTGCAGATTGTGTTAAGTATTCTACCACGGGAGGCTGTATCTGAACATCCAGAGCTTATTACCAATTTGGCTGATGAGCTAACAAACATTGGGAATTTTCACTCTGCTCTTAAATATTATTTATTAGCAATCAGTGAACCTGTGAATGTAAGGAGATCACCAGTTGTGCTCCATTGTTTCTTCTCTTACAACTTTTGCTTCATCTCCTTGGGTAACTAGTTTTGTGGTTTTCCTTGTAGAATGGCCATTTGTTTGTGAAAGTTGCTCGCTGTTATATGTCATTGGAAAAACGAGAACATGCCATTGTTTTCTATTATAAAGGTACTTTCTTAATTTCGCTTAGTAAGAGGTTGATTTAGTTGTTGTCTATATGTGTTTTCTAGAATGAAAGAGCTCTTAGGTGCATATGCTCTATATCTAGCCCCCTCTCGTCAAGAGTAGAGGGATTGATACAATTTCACTATGTTCTGTCCATAGTTAATTGCATGGGAAGTTTTGAGAAGGTCTCCAAACTCAAATCTTTTATGATTTTCTATGTCTTGCAAATTAAAATGTTATCGTCTATTGTATTTTCGGTTTCTCATTAGCTTTTAATCCATCTGTTGCTGACTGAAATTCCCCTCAGCTTTGAATGAACTCAGTGATCCGGTTGATGCTCGCATAACTCTGGCTTCACTTCTCCTGGAAGATGGCAAACGAGATGAAGCTGTATTAGTGCTTTCTCCTCCGGAAAATCCAGGTAAAAATATTATTCTCTTCTCTGGCCATATTGTCTGAGCGAGTACATATTTTACCTAAGGTTTAGTAAGTGAAGACTTGGAGCTTACGTTAGGCCCCCATGTTACATTACCTTATTAAATAGCACTTTGACAGATTTGATGCAAAACTTTGTATAAGTAATGATTGTGTTACCTTTTCGATGTCGAACTCAACCCCTGCTTTTTTCTTCCAAGTGTTAGTTATGCGATTCGCATCCAACTGTTTTGTCATATGTTATAAAATTGCTAACGATGGTTCTTTTCTCTAAGTGTAGATCTGGATACTGCTAAACAGAAGGCATGGTGGAAGAACAGAAAGATCAAAATGAATCTTTGTCAGATCTATTATTCAGAGGGAATGCTTGAGGACTTTGCCAACACAGCACTGCAGTTGGTTCTTAAGTGGGTTTGGCGGCGGACGGTAATAGCTCTATATCCAAGTGTTTTGGAATGCTTTATCATATAATAAATATGCTAAAGAAATTGAGAACATAAATAATTACTGCTTCTTGAAGAAAAACGTACTTGGACCCATCTGAACATCCAGCATTTTGTTAGGGTTCTTTTATTTAAAATCAGCAGAATGTATTTTCATAAAAATATTTTGTATGCTGGCCTTACCCTCCACTTGCACTTGGCCTCATGAAAAGTTTAGGTCAAGGGGAAAAGAAAACGATCGGTTCTTTCGGAGCTTCAAAGAAATAGAAGACGCCGACGTCCTAGAGATGCTCAAGCTTCCCAGTGAGTATAAAATATATCCACCATAATCTTTAAGCCTTGTCATTTCTGTCTGCACATTATTATTAACTTTTGTTCCGAAACATGTTGAGCAAGGTTGAGAGGCGGACCAAAAAAGTGGCGCAAAATCAGGGCAACATTAAATGAAACAAGAAGAATTAGAGAACGGGCTGCTATTAAAGCTCATAACGAAGATATCTGCAGTGAATATGAGGTATCTATCAATGGGCACACAATTTTACCTTCCCCTGTTATCTGATAAAAACTTTCACCACAAGACTTTTGTGTTTCAACCTACCCAAGTATGGTTACTTATTGTGGGTGACAATATGCCTGACGGTTTTTTGTTGGTTTGTATACCAGTATTGCCAACACTGTCCTTTGTTTTAATTACTAAAAATGCTTTTGCCTTCTATATTGACCGGGGTTATCCTGACTTTTTAACTTAGGAAGAAGCTATCAAGGATGAAGAGTATCACCGCCTCTTTGTGGATGTAATTGACCGTTGCCTTTTACCATTATGTAGTAGATTGTATATCGTTGCTTTTACATATTTTTCTTGCTTATGACCGTATAACTTCCTCATGCCATCTTTATTTTTTTTGGCCATGACTCCTAAAATTGCCCGTCTTGTAGCTGTGCAAGGCATTGGCATCCCTGCAAAGATATTGGGAAGCTCTGGAGATAGTTAATCTGGCACGTAGATTGGACGCCAAAATGCTGCCTGTTGAGAAAAAAAAGGAGCTTCAGTCACTTGGAGCTAGTAATCTCCTAACCCAACCTTGATATTTATTTTTCTTAACGACTTATAGATAAGTCATCATCTTTTAGATTTTCCTGCTGGGTTTATACCTGTGTTAACACTGCTTTCTTCTTTTGATGTTTACAGAAATATCGTGCGATACTATGGATCCAAAGCAGTGGTTTGACTGTGTAAGATCTGTCATTCAGCAACATCCATATCGTTTGAATGCCTGGAACTGCTATTACAAAGTAATTTCAAGGTATACAGGGCGACATTTTTCTTGGAAAGTATTGTAAACCCGGTCTCGTTTGCAGTATGAATATCATTATTATTATTATGTGCAGACTAGGGAAAAGAGCATCGACTGAAGCTAAGTTCATGCATCACTTACGAAGCAAGTACAGAGATTGCGTACCGCCTATTCTGATTGCTGGTCATCATTTCACCGTGACAAGCCGACATCAAGATGCTGCAAGAGAATACCTCGAAGCATATAAACTAATGCCCGACAGCCCTTTAATTAACCTCTGTGTAGGTAAGCATGCATCTATATTTTTCTCTTTCGCTTGCCTGAGTTACCTAATCAATTAGATAAAGTTTCACCTTTCTAACTTCTTTTTCAGGAGCTGCTTTAATCAACTTAGCCCTCGGTTTTCGACTTAAGAACCGGCATGAGTGTCTTGCTCAAGGCTTTGCATTTCTATACAACAATCTCAGAATCTGCAGTAACAGTCAAGAGGCGTTGTATAACGTTGCTCGAGCGTATCAGCACGTAGGACTTGTGACTCTTGCGGCTTCATACTACGAGAAGGTTTTAGCGATTTACGAGAAAGAATATCAGATGCCAAAACTCCCTAACGAAGATCCAAATGTTGCGGAAGAGCGTAAACCTGTTAACTGTGACCTACGCAAAGAAGCTGCACACAATCTGCATTTGATCTATAAGCACAGTGGAGCGTTTGATCTCGCGAGGCAGGTCTTAAAGGATCACTGCACTTTCTGAGTCTAGTTTAAGGTTGACTTATTGTTTTATTTCAACTTTAATACTTCAGTAACTGAATCTATTATGAGTTTAAGATTATAATATACTTGCCAAGATCTTCTTTGACTCGTTTACAAAAAGAGGTTTCAAGTTCGACATTCGAATTATAATATATTCATTACAATTTTCAGTTCGGTTTTGGACCCTTCGGTTAATCAAATGCAAAATCCAAATAAAATTTAATTTTATGGTCCGGTTCGATTTGAGTTACGGTTCAAAAATGAAACTAAATCAGTTTATTTCTAAAATTGGATTTTAATTAAATCGGTTTGAACCGGTTAATGTATATCTGACCACAGAAAAAGGTAGAATCAAAACTGGGCGATTAAGATCACCATAGTAGATAGCAACATTTTGTCTTTATAACCAAAAAAAATGATTTGTAGAGACGGAATTTCGAAGTGAAAAAAAAAAAAGGCTTCGGATGGGCATCTTGAACATTCCCACCTCTCCTTAAGCGAAAGCAAAGATGCTCATCTCAGAACTGCTCATTCTCTTTGCAGAAGCAGACCCAACGATCCTTTCCAGCTGGAAATAACAACACATGGGATCCAAAGAACAACACTTCCATTATAATTCACTCATTACATTGGTGCTACTGAGACAGCCAACTCTTTATTAAGGGTAAAAAACGATTAATGTATTTCAGCATCTAAATGTCAGAAACAGAGAGAACCAGACTTCAAATATTCCTCTGTGACTGATCTCTATACCACTCTTTATTCCTAGTTTGAGTTGAGGAACTACTAGTATTTGAATCAATGGACAGAAAATGACTAGGTACGGCTCTCAGTGTGTAAAAACCATCACAAGATTGAAATTGAGAATTGTGTAATTACCTTGAGCAAATCAAAACGAGAAAAAAGCGCAGTGGAAATCATGTCATGCGATCCTTCAAGCATGTTCATTATCTGCAGTTAAAGCTAAAATGATGAGATCCGACTATCTTTCTCCTGATAAGAGTTGTGTCGCAATTAGTTCGATTAAGATGCTCTTACCTGAGGGTAAAACTCCTTCCTCTCCGGAAGAGAATAGAAAATTAAGTTCTTTATGCCACGGATCTGAAACCCCATGAGTTGACATTGATCAGAATCATATTTCTATCATACAACCTAACCAGAGATCAAAGATATATATATATTAAAAAAAAAAAACCTGGTATCTCCGATAGAAGTATGCTCTCTCAGTGTAAAGCATGATCTTTCGGTTTCCTACAAAAAACCATTCTCGTGCACGGGATATATCCGCATTTTTTGTATAGCTGAAAACAAGAATCAGGATTAACTACCATCCGATGAAAGAAATCCAGATAACAATGAAACAGCAACTTCAATACAGGGAAGAAAATGATCTCACTCTCCAAGAAGACAGAAAGAGGCATTCTGCGACTTCAAAAAGTTTCTAAGCCTGACGAATTCGAAGTAAGAATGGATAAAGATCATTACTCCTCCCTGCAAACAGGATTAAAATACGACAATCAAGCTCCCAAAATTACGTGTTTACAACAAGGTCTTTATCCTGACCAACTCTGCTGTTGTCCATTCTATGTTTTTAATGGCAACTTAAAGTATGGACATCAAAATAGTTCAGCCTTTGAATGATGGGAGTACCTGAACAGAATCTTTAATCTTTGGGAAAATCTGTACCAAAAAGAAGAACAGAATCAGCAAATATTGTATTTAGCATTAAACATAAAATAAAAAGTCTAATCTGTGTAGTGACCCTACTTTTAGTGGTATAGAAACAAACAAAGAAATGCGGCAATGCACAATATCATCCTTCAAATACTTTATCCATGAAAATTTAGTTACTAATCAAAACTAGACCTTTTTGGTAAAATATTCAAGACGTGCATCGTCGACTTGGATCATGGAGTCTGCATCAAATCTTTCATAAATCTGCAACACAGACAAAATAGATAAGATGTCTAGAACTTTTATATTTAGCAAGGTAAGATTATACCTGACGGACAGGGAGCAACACTTTCTCAAGAACACCTTTGTATTCACACGCCAGCTTCATCTGCATTGATTCATTTTTAATTCAAACTAAAACTGAAAGACAAGTTAATTAAATTCTACAATCATCGTTTGGAAAAGACATAAATGTTCAATTCAAATCACAGTAGTAGTCTCTAGCCTAGCCATCCCGTCAATCATCTAATACCCTCATAACAGTAGCAACAAAAAGATACCCGAAATGCATGTAATATAGAGGGATAATATGCTAAAAACCCGAATGCCCACCTTTCCTGTATAGTTCAAGCAATGGTGATTGAATAGAGCATTCATCTCTGAAATAAAATATTCTTTGGGTTAGTACGATTTTGGAAACTTCACCATAATTAAGAGTTATGGAAATATAGCAAACACGAAGAACAAATGGAATTTAGCCATATATGAAAAAAGGCAGTGGGCAGATCGACACCTGGGGTTAAATAAGAGCTTAGAATTATTGACTGCCGAAAGAACCGTGCATGTCCATCCAGATACCTAAACATAAGACGGGTTTTTTTTAGAGATTGACATAGTTGGGCTGTGGGACATAAAACGTATTAGAGAGAAACACTTGAAGTCAGAAGAATTACGTACAACGGCCTGATTCGCATGACACTGGTACCATGTTGTTTTGATGGCAATCTATTTAAGTGGTCGACGACTGTAGCAAGGAACAACCAATTCTGAAACATTACAATAAAGCACATAAGAAATGAAGTCCTAATACTCCATCTTTGCAAACTCTATAAATTCACCCCACAACCTACCTGCATAGATATTATGTCTGCATGATCGATAACCAAAACCTATCCACATGTAAATAAAAGAAATATTAGTACGTTCAATGAGGTGTTGCAGAATACGACTTCAATTATTTGCAACTACAGGCAGCAATATAAAACAATAGTAGACTAATGTAACTGACCAATATTGGCATCAATCGTCAGCTATCTATTAAATATATCTTCTTCAAGCAATGATAAACAAATTACCTCAATGGAGGACAGATAATCAACATCCCGTTCCTTGTTTTCTTCTGCTTGATCAATGGCCTAGAAAGAGTAAAATTGATAAGAGATTGAATCAAGAAGATTTACACAACTAAATCATCTTACAAAAAGATAGATAAGGGTACCTACCATATGCAACTTGAGAGGGGAAGCAATAATCATGTCTGAGGAATAGAAATCACCATACAGCCTAATGCTCTTCCTGGAATGGACAAGAGAATTTAAGTCTCAGCCAACTACCAAATAAATTACAAACAGGAAGCATGCACTGCAATGTTAACGAGGATGTAGGCTAAAGATATACCTTGTATGCTTAATGCCTAACATAAACTCATCATCACTGTTCCTCTCACCAAAAAGGGCTTGCCAATCAGAAGGTTTTGAAGACTTTTGGGTTATTGAGTTCCCATTTGTGGATGTCTTCCCATCACCGTCATCAGAATCGTCTTCACATCCAAACTCAGCATTAAACCGGTCAAGGTGTTCTACATTAACCTGAAACCAATGAATGATATTTGAAGAGAAACTCAAGAAATAATCACCAACCGAGACAATATCAATGCAGCAAAATCTATATTCACCCTGTATACCGGGAAAAAAAAAAACACAATTCTTTCTACATCATTTGCTAATAATCAAACTAGTACTCATCCGTGAAATGTCAAGTATCATAGAATAAGGCAACACAGTCACAAAGCAGATGCCAATTAAAAAATAATTGACTGAATTTCATATATTTATATACCCTTTGAGCTTCTGGAGTTAGTTGTATGAGCCTCTTAACAACGCGAAAGGCAATACTCCTCAATGGTAGTAGAATCAGTACCTGGATATACAATAAACGCAAGACCAATTGTCAAATGCGAGCAACAACAGATTTAAACACATAAAGTATCTGCAGAAGTAAAGGAGAAGGGGTCACCTTTGGACGAGTAAATCCTTGGTCCAGAAATCCATCATCAGAAAGAATTTCCTCTTCAGACGTATCTCGATGCTTGGCAATTTTACTTTCATTCTTCTTCACAAGATCTCTAGTTCTAAAAATGTGATTCAACTGCACAAGACAAACTGACTTCAATAAATCTTGGAGAAATGCCAAGTGGAATGAAAAGCAACAGAAACCTCATAAAATTATTTTAGAAAAAGGAATACAAGTATGCACGCACAGAATGCATAAGGTATGCGTCCATGGCACTTGTGTCGTCTTCGGGACCTCTATTGTAAAAGGGCCTCTTGTTAGAATGCAAGATATCCAAATAGCTGTTGCCTAGAAAATCAAATACTATAATCAACGACAGACACATAAAAAAAACATGACCGATATACAGTACAAAAGAATTCAGAAGTTGGTGATTCCCAGAATCTAATACGTACAAATGGAGAAGAATCTTCTCCTTTTAGATGAGTCAAAATCTTTTCCTCCAGATTTCTCGTATAATTGCAGCCAGTGCTTAAGTAACTTAGGCTTGAGGCCGTAAGTTGCATCACTCTGAACACCCTGCAAAATTAAGTTCTTAGTGCTACTGGTAACTCCTAAGTTTGGAAGGCGAATTTTGCAACAATAGTTTTCTGTGGAGAAGGTTATAGAACACATACATCAAGGAAATTTTTTCTTGTTCCTTTCCACCTGCAATTTGGCATGTCAATGGCAGGTGCTTCCCATTTAAATTTCCAGTTGCCTTTTGGTAAAGTTTCCACTTCTTCACTTGATAATTTGTGACTAAGGTGCTCACTAAATGCACTGAACAACAAAAAATGTATGAATTTTAAAAATTGAATTGGATTAAACGAGCACGTCAAACTGTAGGAAACTTTTACAGAAACCACAATCCAAATTAAATTTACCTAGTAGATGAAGAAGCATCTACAGAAGATTGGCCATTGGTACTCAACTCATTCTCCTCATCCGTTTCACAATCCTCAGAATCTTCATCCTCGCTATGATTATCATTGTTCTCCTGCTCTGTGTCCTCAGTAAGACCTCCGAGACTTTTCTGATCAGTCCCTTTAATAAAGATAAAGATAAAAGAGATCAATAGGGTGAACAACTATGCAACTATTGCAATAATAAAGTTTACAGGAGTATGCAAAGTCTCAGCATATGTGGGCATAAGTGGGCAAAACTAGCAATAATTTCCAATACAAGATAAGGAAAAACTTACCTTGAATCTCATCATCCTCTCCGTCTGAAGAGCTTTGATCCTCAGACCCACTGTTTTCATCATCTTCCTCATCTTCATCGTCCTCACCTCCTTCGGTGTCGCTTTTACCTTCCTCCTCTCTCTGCCTGTAAAAAAGATTTAGTATCTCCCTCGCAGCCAGTAAAAATGTAATATGCCAAGAAACTTATTGCATATGATCTATACAAATCTTAAAAGATAAATTTAAAGAGTAAAGGACATAAAGTTCCACGGAGGGAAAAAAAGAATGTAGAATATAAATGCTTCAATCTTCAAACTACCAGTTCACTTATAGCCATAGATATAACCACTATTGCAAAGAGTTCCAAATCAACCAAAAACTTAAGACGTGACATTATAAAAGTACCTTCTTTTGTTCATATCAGCAACAACCTTGTTGGATGAACCGAGAGATGCCAGCAAATTATCGTACGTTGTCAGTTCTCTGTAAACCATTGCTTCCGATTCGTCCTCAATAGGGTCTCCTTCAGATGAATCTAGGATACAATACCCAAAATTGAGTTGTGGACATACAATATAAAACTACTTGCAGAAACAACAAAGAGCCAACATACCTAGATCCTCTGTTGGAGGATTGGAAACAACCCCCTTTTCAACACGTTTAGACTTCTTCGTATCCCGTTTTCTATCAAAATTCTCCAGTGGCCTGTGCCTCTTCGACACCAAATTAGAGTTTGGAGCCATCTGAGGGAAGCTAAGTGGCAGAGAGAGAGAGAGAGAGAGAGAGAGAGAGAGAGAGAGAGATTAATGTTGAGCCTCGTCGCTTGCTTCACAGATGTCGGTGATGATTCTAGCGTTTCCACGGCCAGAATCCAGACCTCGTTCTGAGTATATGCAAACTGTCACCGAAATTAGGGTTTCGAGGAGAGGCGGTGTGAAATCACGAAATCAAGCGGACGACGGAGTTTTTCGTTGGAGGAACAAACTAACGCCGTTAAAGCTCTTTTTGGGTTTAGGGTTTATCGTGCTACACTACATTATTAGGATTAAAAGGGTAAAAGGTTTTTTTACTACTTGCTCGATAACTTTTACACTGTTTACTAACTTACGCCCACGGTTGAGCATAACCGGACCTGGGCCAATCGAAAGAAATTTAGGTCTGGAACAACAACAACATAAACATATATTTTGGTTGGGTCACTTTCGTCTAGTAAGATCTAAAATTCAGTATCCCATATATTTTAGAGAATTTGTATCGGGGTGTCTTAACCAGAAATTTTAGAGAGCATGTGCAATGAAACACCCACCAATAAACCAAAAAAAAAAAAAAAAAAAAAAAAAAAAAANTTATTTTAAAATTAAAATTTAATTTTATAACTAAATTTTATTAAAATATTAATATTTTTTTGTTGAAACACCGGATGTCTCACAATGCCGATGTTCTTAGGCCTTCTGGTGTGAAAAAAATCAACCCAGCGTTCGAAGGGATATGTGCATGGGCTTGGCTCCCGAACCGTACGTCAGCTGCCTCAAATCCTCATTACTATTCATTGAGTAAGGAGCGAATTTTTTTTTACGACAAATAAATCTATGTATTTCTATTTACCAATTGTAGTATAGAATTAACTACAATAGGTTAATTACTAACTATTATCACTACGTTATCGTCATCATCAATTTACAATATCATCCTCTCTTTTTTAAGGTAAAATGTAAAGATTATATTACTAATTTTCAGATTTTTGACAAAATTACAGGGGAAACAAGAAAGGAAAAAGACCAAAAACTACAACAAACAGAAATAACAGTCAATACAGAAAAAAGCAACCTAACAAACAACCTGAAATGGAGTCAAAGGGAACGGTAGAGCAAAGAGCAAACTGCGGGAAGGGGAAGCTTCGACGACTAAAAAAACCTTTGATGTTGCCACGAGAATCGAGTTCCAGACCCGTCCTCAAAAACCTGAAAACACAATGCCTACACCTTCACCACGAGCTAAAAAGACCATCTTTGAGACTAACGAACAAACTTCTGTATGAAACTACTGGCGGATAGAAAATGGAGTACCCCGCACTCGAGAACTAAGATAACAAACTCGAACAACCCCTTCGAAGTCGAGACCACCAAACCCCCCCCCCCCCCGCAAAACAAGTCCACAATATCATCCTCATAATTCTCATACCATCATCATCACCACCACCACCATTATCATACCAACATTACACCAACAAAAACCATTATCATATTGTTACCCAAAAAAAAAAAAAAACCATTATCATCATCATAATATCACTTATAAAAATAAGATGGGAGTGAGAGAACAAAGACATTGACGACTTAACTAAAAATTAGTATTCACTCTAGCAAAATGCTTCCTTTCTTTCGTTTAACCATCAGTAAAAATCATTCCTTATTTGTATTTATTGTCTTATTGGATGAGGATCTTGAATGTTTTTTTTTCTTATCTCAATTCAAAAAAGCTCACTGTGAATCTCACATCCACAATCGTCATAATACCATCATTATTATCATACCATTATCATGATAATCAATTGTTTATATTGTTCAATAACAAAAAATCGCAGAATTCAAGGTTTCCAACACTACAAGAAAATTGTTATATTGTGACGAAGAATTTCGTCACAATAAAAAATATTTCGTAATAATATAGACATTGTGACCTATTTGTGACAATTTGAGAACGGTTACAATACGATCGTCATATTTTTTTTATGGTAACAAAAAGGTCACAACGCTGCGACGAATTTATATAGTAACCATTCTGTCACAAGCAGTAACGATATACAAACGTAACAAAATCGTTACAATTACCAGCTAAAAATATCGTCACAAAATTGTCGTATAATGCGACTGTCATAACGTCTCAATTCCGTCGCTCATTACAACATAATTATAGTCTCAAATCGTCACAAGTGAAGACTGAAAAGTCATCACTAATCCGTCTTCATTTGCGACTATTTAAAAGTCTCAACTTTGTCACACTTTACCACTAAAATATCGTTACAAATCCATCTTAATTAACTACTAATTTGTCATCTAAAATTTGCACAATTCTTTATTAAATTATCGTCACACCACCATCATAAATTGCTACTGATTTATAATCTTAAATTTGTCACAATTCTTTACCCAATTTTTATCACAAATTCATCTTAATTAGCTATTGATTTGTCATCTCAAATTTGTCAAAATTCACTAAATTATTGTCACGATTATTTACTAGGCTATATTTCATTGTAGATATTATTTGTTATTTTTTTCTTGGAGTAATTAATAAAATATGTAATAACAAAATGATAACAAACTCGTAATTTGAAAATAATTTACTGAAAAACAACATTAACAAATTATATAGAATATAGTAGCATGAGCAAACAAACAATTTACGGGAGCTTGTGTTGAAACAGAAGTTGTCCATAGCTTCACATCACTTCTTGAATGGTGCATTCTCATCACGACTCATTTACGATTCAGTTTCAAGCTATTCCACTCGATGAGTTAATGTTCCTACTTCTTTAGCTTTTGGAGAGACCGATAAGCCTCTCAAGACACTAAAAACCCACTTTGAAGTGATCCAAGTCAAAATTTCCTACCTTGTTTTGATTTTCCAACAATATATAAGAAAACACAAGTAAGAAAAATAAATAGCTACCTCAGATCTTATTGTTAACGAATTAACTAGATTTTATTTACCTTATAAAATAGATTTTATTTTCCTCTTTTAGGGTAAGACTATCTACTGTCAAACTCTCTCCGCTAGAAGACTCCCATCATATTTCTATAATTAATCCGCTCTTTCATCAACATATATTTCTTCAGATCTTGGTGTTTTTTTCCATGACAGCAATAAAAGAAGAATCTTCATTGTTTGTTTCCTACAAACAAAACAGAAAACTACCCAATTTGTTAAAATGAAACATAAAAGTGGCTAAAGCAAACGATAGTATCAAACATTGTAGATAATTGGTATCAAGCAAGCACACGATTCAGATTCAGAGGAAGATGTGATTGTAACAGATTTTAGGAAAAAAAAGTGATTTGATCAAATATTGGATCGATACAATTTGAATTCGATAAGGAGAGAATTCCTTTTCAAAATTAGACACCAAATTAAATAAGACATAAAGCAACTACGATGAGAAAAGGTGCTATACAAATTGGATCTTGTCCAATACATACATAAGCAGAGAACGAAAACTGAATGATACCAATTTTTTCTTAAAGCAAAATCGTAAATGATTTACAAAGAAAAATCGAAGGCATAAGTGTTGGATATTTTGACAGAGTCTGAATAAGTCAAACGCATTTGTCGGAGTGGAATAAGTATTCTCGGAGGAGAATTAGTCTTTTAGTTTTAAAGTTGTTTCCTGTTTTGTTTCCTGAAATTTATGTTTCGTAATTGTTAAGCTTTTCTATAAAAGCAGTTGTAATCTTTTTCATTCAATAACGAGAAATCATTCAGACTATCTATTTCCTCGAGAGCAATTTGATTTCTAGTTCCTTTATCTGGTATCAGAGCCAAAGAAAAAAAAATAAAAAAAATATTTTCGTGAGTGTTTAAGGAGAGAAACACCTCTGTGAGAATGTCAGAAAAGAATTTCACCACACCATCCGTTTCTTTGTTTGATGGAGATTATGATCACTGGAGTTTGGTCATGGAGAATCTACTCCGATTGAAGGAGTACTGGTGCGTCATTGATCCGGGATATGAGGATTTGAGAAACCTTGCTGCCCCTGACCAGGCACAACGAAAATCTCTTGAAGAAGCAAAGCTCAAAGACCTCAAAGCCAAAAACTATTTGTTCCAGTCAATTGACAAAACCATTCTGAAGATCATCACTCAGAAGGAGACGGCTAAGCAGCTGCGGGATTCGATGAAAGTAAAAAACCAGGGAGGAGCTCGAGTGAAGCGAGCACAACTTCAAAGACTCAGGAAGATCTTTGAGACGTTGGAGATGAAAGCTGGAGAAACGGTGGCCAGCTACTTTGGGAGAGTCATGGAGACAACCAATGACATGAAAAATTGTGGAGAAGTCATCGATGATGTCAAGATCGTAGAGAAGATTCTTCGAAGCCTCACCGAAAACTTTAATTTCGTGGTCTACTCAATCGAAGAGTCCAACGACATTGATAAACTCACCGTGGATGAGTTGCAGGCGTCACTGCAGATACATGAGAGCAAAGTGACCGAGAAGAAAAACGAAGAGCAGGTCTTGCAAGTGGAGAACGAGCCAAAGAATGCTCGTGGAAGAGGAAATGGGAGAGGAAGAGGATGAAGCGGTTACAGAGGATGTGGAAGAGGCAGATCCTCCGCGGATCGATCCACCATAACTTGCTTTACATGTGAGAAAAAGGGGCACTATTCGTTTGAATGCACAGAAAAAGCAAACTACGTTGAGTTTGACGAAGAAGAAGAGTTGCTGTTGATGGCTCACACCGATGTGAGTAAGGCATAGGGAAAAGGAGTGTGGTTTCTAGATTATGGTTGCTCCAACCACATGACCGGAGAAAAATCGTGGTTCACAGAACTAAATGAAGGTTTCAAACATTCAGTTCGCTTGGGAAACAATTCGAGATTGGCTGTTAAAGGGAAGGGAAATATCAGATTCGAAGTAGAAGGCATCATTCAAGTAATAACCGATGTTTATTACATTCCCAATCTCTCCAACAATTTACTGAGTATTGGACAGTTACAAGAGAAGCAACTGAAGTTTGTAATCGAGAATGGAACCTGCATAATTTTTCACCGTCAAAGAGGCCTGATTGTGGAGACGAAGATGACGTTAAACCGCATGTTCCTGATTTACGCCAAGGAGAAACCAGTTTCTGAGAAGTGTCTCAAAGTGGAGGAAGACGATCTGGGATCTCTGTGGCACAGAAGGTTAGGACATCTCAACAACATGTCCATTCAGATTATGCAGAAAAAGGAGTTGGTAAAAGGGTTACCAAACATGAAAAACGAAGGAAGGGTGTGCACTGTTTGCAACGTGGGAAAGCAGCAGCGAGAAAAATTCCCAAAGAAGAGCAAGTGGAGAGCAAGTGAGAAACTGGAATTGATTCACACCGATCTATGTGGACCAATTACTCCTACATCGCAAAGTGGAAAAAGGTACTTAATGGTTCTCGTTGATGATTTCTCTCGGAAGACATGGATCTACTTTCTTACAGAGAAATCAGAGGCTTTTGAAACTTTTAAAGTGTTCAAAAACTTAGTGGAGAAAGAGGCCAAAACCACGATACGAGGACTGCGTACGGACAGAGGAGGTGAATTCACATCCGAAAAATTCAATCAGTTCTACAGAGATCATGGCATAAAGAGACAGCTGAATGCGGCATACACTCCTCAACAAAACGGAGTAGCAGAGAGGAGAAACCGAACTATAATGAATATGGTTCGCTGTCTACTGTCCGAGAAAGAACTGCCAAGATCCTTCTGGCCTGACGCAGCAAGATGGACAGCCTATATTCTGAATCGAAGCGTGACAAAGGCAATAAAAGATAAAGTTCCTGAAGAGATATGGACGGGAATGAAGCCAAAGGTCAGTTACTTCAGGGTTTTCGGTTCGATTGGTCATATTCTCATTCCAGTTCAGAAGAGAATAAAGCTTGATGACCGAAGCCATAAGTGTATTCTACTTGGAGTCAGCGAGGAATCCATGGCTTATAGGCTGTATGATCCAATCGCAAAGAAGATTACCATTAGCAGAGATGTTATATTCGAAGAAGATGTTAAATGGGATTGGAAATTGAAACCAAAACAAAAAGAACTCGCTTGGGGAGATGATGGAGTTACCGAAGAAGATGAGACCGATGATGAAGTTGAGCCAGAAACTACAACAGAACCAGAGCCTGCAGAAACTGAAAACGCAGAAACAGAGGAGATCATCGATGCTCCGAGAATTGAAACCCGAGAATTCGAAACTGGAGAACAATCAAGAAGGCCGAGAAAACAACATGGGTGGATGCAGGATTTCGTGACTGGAGAAGAAGAAAGTGACGAAGACGATGCTTTGATAAACTTTGCCTTTTATGTAAGCAGTGATGACCCGATCCATTTTTTTCTTGCTGCGAAGGAAGAAAAGTGGAAAGAAGCAATGAAGCAGGAGATTCTTTCCATTGAGAAAAATCACACATGGGAACTTGTGAGACTGTCATCGCAAGCAAAGAAGATTGGTGTAAAATGGGTTTACAAGACCAAGTTGAATGAAGAAGGAAAGGTGGAAAAATACAAAGCCCGTTTGGTTGCGAAGGGTTACTCGCAAACTGTTGGGGTTGATTATACTGAGGTATTTGAGCTTGTTGCTCGTTGGGATACAATAAGAAGCCTCTTAGCTGTCGCAGCTCAAAAGGGTTGGTGTGTTTTTCAGCTCGATGTGAAGAGTGCTTTCTTATACGGAGAGCTTAAGGAAGAAGTGTATGTCGATCAGCCTGAAAGATTTATCAAAGCAGGGGAGGAAGATAAGGTATATCGACTGAAAAAAGCTCTCTATGGCTTGAAACAGGCACCACGAGCCTGGTTCAGTCGAATCGAAAGCTACTTTAAGAAGGAGGGGTTCGAGAAAAGCAGTTATGATCATACTCTGTTTTTTAAGAAAACATAGAAACACATCCTGGTGGTAAGTCTCTATGTCAATGACTTGATATTTACTGGAGATGATGAATCGTTATGTGCAGAATTCAAATCCTCCATGCAAAGGGAATTTGAGATGACCGATATGGAAAAAATGAAATTTTTCCTTGGAGTAGAGGTTCATCAAGACCGTGATGGCATTCATCTTTGCCAAAGGAAGTATGCTAAGGAGGTTTTGGAGAGGTTCAATATGTGGAACTGTAACTCAGTCAAGAACCCAATCGTTCCAGGCACTATTGTCTCAAAAGCAGGAAAGAATGGAGTCGATGCAACACTCTACAAACAACTTGTGGGAAGCTTGATGTACCTTACGGTAACAAGACCTGATTTAATGTTTGTGGTGTGTCTAATAGCTCGTTTTATGGCTGATCCTAAGGAAGAACATATGATGGTTGCCAAGCGAGTGTTGAGATACTTGAAGGGTACGTTGGATTTTCGAGTTTTCTATAAAAGGTCATCGAATCTGAATATGATGGGCTATACAGATAGCGATTATGCTAGAGACGTGGATGATAGGAAGAGTACTTCTGGGTATGTGTTCTTGCTGAATGGAGCAGCTGTTTGCTGGAGTTCAAGGAAACAGAGTATCGTGACTTTGTCTTCCACCGAGGCGGAGGATGTTGCAGCAACCTCTTCTGCTTGCCATTGTGTTTGGTTGAAAGGTTTGTTGCAGAAGCTGGATGTTCTTGCTGGCGGGTGTGTTAACATTATGTGTGATAACAGTTCTGCTATCAAATTATCGAGGAATCCAGTTATGCATCGAAGAACGAAGCACATCGATGTAAGGTACCACTACTTGCGAAACCTTACAAATGAGGGAGATATAAAGCTGAGTTTTTGGGGAACAAATGATCAAGTTGCTGACATCATGACAAAGCCTATCAAGTTGGATTAGTTCGAGAAGCTCAGAAGGTCACTTGGAGTTCGAAAGTTAAACTGATTTTGAGAAGTATTTTCAGTTTAAAGGGAGGAATTTGTTGGATATTTTGACAGAGTCTGAATAAGTCAAACGCATTTGTCGGAGTGGAATAAGTATTCTCGGAGGAGAATTAGTCTTTTAGTTGTTTCCTGTTTTGTTTCCTGAAATTTCTGTTTCGTAGTTTTTAAGCTTTTCTATAAAAACAGTTGTAATCTTTCTCATTCAATAACAAGAAATCATTCAGACTATCTATTTCCTCGAGAACAATTTGATTTCTAGTTCCTTTAATAAGAATAGAAAAAATCACTTTTGTTTTCGAAGTGGTCAAACAAAATTATAAGATTGGATTCAGTCACACGATTCAGAAAAAGAATAAATTGTAACAGAGAGATTCAAACAATTTCCATCCCAAACAATTTTGATGATTTATTGCAAATTAGAAACTGTGAAATCTAAGAGATTAAAGGCGGTGGAAAATAAACCTTGAAGTCTAGACAGAACTTGCGAGAGTAGAAATCAGACTCGGAGAGAAGGGGTTAAGATTTTTAGGGTTAACTTGTTACAATAAGTTATAAATTTCTTTATATATTAAGGCAAAAATTTAGGGCTTATGACCTTATGACGTTTTAGTATACACAATTAGTCACAACCCAAAATTCTAATTTTTTGTAATCAGACTTTTCAGCAAATTTTAGGGCTAAATTTTGGATTTTCGCCGCCTATGTTGCCCAAATTTTTGGCAAATCAGATTTAATTTACACAAAAAAATTTATTTGTTATTTTTCAAAAAAAATTAACTAAACGAATGCTTTTTTGTTAAAGTATATATTAAACGTATGTATTTAAAAACAAAAATCAGAATTCTGTGATGATAATAGAGTGCCATCAGAGTTCTCTAGTGTTCTTCATTCTCTTTTCCCAACATCTTTTCAGCTTCAACTTTGTGGTTCAGTTCCTCATTGTACAACTTTGTTCCATTCAGAATGATGATAAGTCCATCGTCTCTCACTTGTTTAGCCTTCTCTACAGTTATTCTCGTAATTAAAAATTGAAAAAAAGGAGAAAAAATGAGAAATTTATGAACGTCTCTTGTCGTTTCTTTGGCGTCGCCACAAACATATACATAGACTCCTTCATAGATCATGCATGTTCTAAATATCAAAAGCCTGCACGAGTTCTCCCTACCCCATAACTTCCTGCATCAATTAGGCATTTTCAGCTTAAGCTCTGTACAATTGATCATTTATGTTGCTTTCGAGCAAAAATCACTTAACAACTTTCAATACTTCAGTCGCTTAATTAGTCGTAGACACATAAAGAGAATGAAACATTTGTTTTTGGATAACCATTTGATCATGTAACTGAATTTATAATACCAAAAATGTTTAGACCATACAGATTGATCCTCTGAGTCTGATGGAGTTGGCTCTAACATGTTTCTGTCTCTCCTTGTGTCAATGTAAGCTACAATTTCAGAGACTAATAATTCTGCATATATAGATTTGGTGAAGCGGAGACAAATGTCACTATTGAGTATTCGTAAAAGGCTAGAATTGAAATTCACATATGGCCGAGTATATCTTGCCATAATGAAACCAATGAATGGATCTAAGAAATATTGATCTTTGTTTGCTTCGTTTTCTGTACAAAATAAGACATTGGTTATCTGAGAATATATTGACTGAATCCTCCGAGCAAAATATTATTTTCTGGAGTATTTCATATAAACGATCGTTTCCATACATTACAAGGATTGAGCATCTAATCTGAGTATTAAATATAATCGAGATGTAATCTAGAAGATATACAAAATAGAAAAAACGATTTTGGTTATTGAAGATAATAGCTAGCACCAGACCAAATCAAACGAATCATATTCTTCAAAACCAAATGACACATAAAATGTTAATACAGCCTTATTTATGAAAAATAAAAGCGGAACAAATGACATAGCAACAAAAAATGTTAATATATACGGTATTGATTTTATTATATACTTTGTACAAGCAATTTTCCTTTTCTAACATTGCTACAGTTTTGCGACTATTTTCGTTAGTCACATAAATGGTAACGTCTTATGGTAGCATTTTACATCACCAATCGTGACTGAACAAAACGTTAGTAATTCAGTCATGATTTGCTACAGATTTGTGACACCATTCCGTTATAATTTACAACAAAAAAGTGTATCAATTATAAGTAATATTTAGCGATCAATGTTTTGTCACTTTATCGTCAGAAACAAAGACTCGTAGCTCAGTCCAAACTTTGTAACCAATTTGTGATGGTACATTAGGTCACAATACCGTCACAATCGTTACACTTAATATTTTAGTCACAATTTTGTTTCTAAGTACGACAAATTTCAGCTACGATTTATTTCGTCACGATATTGTGATGGTACAATTATGAAATTATGACGTAAACATTTGATCATAATATCTTGTTTAAAATGTCACAAATTTATGACGGAATATTTTTAGTCTCAAAAGTTAGTCACAGTAACTCAATTTTTTTGTAGTGCAAGTTGGAGGAGTGGTGGGCTTAAATGAGCCATGTTCAGTTGTCCATTGTTCAATAATGCAAAGAAATAAAATAAAAAGTAACTCGGCAAGTCTTAGCTCTTTCTGGCCTGGCCTTTCATGAGTTTTGCAGCTTTCCCCTCGTTTTCTTCTTATTACAGTCCCGGGTGGCATGTTTTCATTGGCTGTCCCCTCTTTTCACTTTATGATTTGGGACAATGCCAACGTGGCATATTCTTGCCCCCGTGGCACCTTTCACCTCGTCGTTTTGTAACTTGACACACCTGTATATATGTTATGGTTTTTTTTAACGTCATTTTATGAGTGTGCTACTACTTTTTCTGACATTTTATCTTATAAATAAGTTTTGTAATCATGATTAGCAAGCTAATCCAATACAAGATAATTTACAAATGATAAACAAAAATCGCGATAATATGCTGACCGGAATAACAAATCAGTTTGCGAATTACATTATCTAATTTTTAAAACAAGTGAAGATCAAGAAAAACAAATTTGTTTGGAAATAAACTTCTTTAAAATTATGTTATGTATAAAATTTTGGTCAATCATCAGAATAGTCAGTCATTTGGATCAGTTCCGAACAATCGGTCACAAAAATGGTGTGGTATTATTAGTGTGTATAACTTATTAGCTATTTTCCTATGTATCTCATATTTTACATTTTTTATTACATAAAAAATGCTCAATTTTTTTTTCTTTTTAGAAATTCAAAACTTTATAAAACCTCTCAATTGGTCCAGCTTTTCTCATCACATATCACAAACACATCACACTTGCAGCAAAAAACAATTTAACTCCCATATTACAAAAGAGAAAGAAAAAAAAAAATATATATATATGACAATATACAGCACAAATCCGACGTCGGCTAACGACCTAGCACCAAAACTCGAGTACATCACACGAGCCAACGACCAACACAACGTAAGACCCGGCCTCGCCACGCGCCGCCCATGGAAGCAAATGCTCGACATCCACTCCTTCGACTTCCCGCGCAAAATAGCCACCGTGATCACCAGAATCAGGGCCAACACCGTCTACTTCCAAACCAATTACACCATAGTTGTCCTCTTCTCCGTCTTCCTCAGCCTGATCTGGAATCCATTCTCCCTCCTAATCCTACTCACCCTAATCGGCGCGTGGCTCTTCCTATACTTCCTCCGTGACGAACCGCTCACTGTATTCGACCGCGAGATCGACCACCGTCTCGTCCTTATCTTCATGTCCGTTCTCTCTCTCTCGATCCTTCTCTTAACCGACGCAAAGCTCAATATTGCGGTGGCCGTCGTGGCAGGCGCGGCGGCTGTGTTGTCTCACGCAGCTGTTAGGAAAACCGAAGACATGTACCAAAACGACGATGAAACCAGTCGTTTACTTCCCTAAGTAAAATTGATCTTCATTTGCTTTAAGAATATGTCAGATTATGACTACGATTGTTTCATTGCGTTTGGATTTTTCAAAATTTATTATCACTGAAACCTTATAACTACCATTGTTGATTGGCGTTTATGTTTGTGTGTTTCTATTTTTTATGGTGATTATGATGACTAAAATATTATTACATGACTTAACACACAATAAAACAATACTCATTCCGTGTCGTTTTAAGTTTTTATTTTTGTTTCACAAAAAGTGTCATTTTATGTTTTTAATGTATGATTTTGAATAAAAATCCAGTTTTAACCTTATTGTTTTAGTGTATTAATTAGAGGAAACAAAATTGTTTAATGTATTAATAAAAAGTAATATGAGATTTTTAATACTCCCTCTGTTTCATTTTGACACATTAAGATTATACTAATGTACCCCTATTTAATATACCATAATTAATTCAAAATAATTTAAATACAAAGATTATTAATTTTGGATAAATGGCAATTTTGATAATTAGTTTCAAAAATTGTATTGAAAATGTAAAATGACAGTCTTTTTAAACAAAAAAATTAATTATAAAACGATACTCTGTAATTTTTTTAATATGTGTGAAATTTGTCATTATTTACATATTATAAAACAAACAAACAAACAAAAACAATAGTGCCCTATATCAAAAATTTGTCCCACGCAAACTTACTGCAAAACCATAGCCTAGGTGTCCTTTTATTTTATTTATTTATATATATTTTTTTTTAAGATATAACAATAGCCTATATAGGTAGGTTGATATGATAGTCGTGAAAGCTTGAATTTAAACCGGTTAGATTCAACTCCGGTTTGGTTTAATATTGCCAAACAAAGTGTTTTCGTTTAAATTTGTGGGCGAGGCCGGCTTAGAATTCAAACCATGATCTTTGATGGACTGATCGGCCACAACTTCGTGCACTGTGTCTCGATGAAGAAGACAACTTGAAGAAATCAGCCTATTAAGCTTCCGAAGGAATTACTTACATTACATCATCAAGAAGAATCCACACACGTGCATGAACCATTCAACTTTAGGAATCTTATACATTTTTCTCAGTTGCATGAAGAATAGTATCATATATTCGAAACAAAAAAAAAAATTCGACGATCCTTTGTTCTCGTCGTAAAATCAGTTAACAAGATTTAGAGGAACTTGAAGTGCAAGAGGCAACAAGGGCTCATGAACAATCCCAACAGATATGATCTTGCAATGATCAGAGCTCAAAATCTTGTCATTTTCTTCTTCTTCATCGGATGATATAATATCATTAATTATTCCCATTAATATCCTTTCCATAGCTTCTCCATCGGTCCAATCTCTAACCGCAGCCTTAACCAAGGTTGGATTTTGACAAATCAAATCCCAAACCGGGAAATTCTTCCTTGGCATCATGTAATCTTGAGCTTTGAGTTTAAGACTCGGACAGTAATCACCAGCACCATCTCCAAGATAGATCATCTTGGTCTTATTTCCTTTGGTGAAAGAAGCTTGAATCCTCTCAATTATCAGACCCTATTATGAATAAAATATATAAGATTATTTAGCACTTGAGACGACAACAATATAGATTCAGCACATGACATATAACAGAATCATAAACGATGATAACATATATTTTATACAAAAAAAAAAGGAAAGGTTTCCCAGAATCCATGGAAATGTTAATTGGTAGGTACCTTGCACATGTTAGGAGGGCAGCGAGAGCAACCATGGGAGGATTTGGTGAAGTCGTGGTAAGGAGAGATTCTTAATCTTCCTTGTTCATCCACAAGTCCTGGGTTTGTGTTAATCTCGGAGAAATACTCACTAATCCCGAGATGTTCAACGATCGTTTCGATGAAGAACGTGTTCGCGTCGCTCACTATTCTCAGCTCGCACCTGAAAATTACCGGATCGTACGGATGATTCAGTACTGTGTCTTTTCTCTGGTCAGAGAAATCAAACGAAGATTTAGGAATACAAAAATTGGATTTTTACCCTAAAGCATGAGCGGATTTGATGGCAGGGATGACACGAGGATGAATTGGGATTCTTCTCAGGGCATGTTTGATTTCTTCAATGGTTTTACCATGATCATGAAGCTCCTTCATCATCCGATCCTGTTACGTAGAACCAAATACATGGTTTTAAGGTTTCCGAGAAACAGAGCAGAGGTAAGAGATCGATGAACAACAAACCATGAGAGAGTTCCAAGGCATTGTGGGGAGAAGCTGGTCGAACAAATCAGTGAAGCCAAGTTCATCGACCACCCAATTATCGCTATCTACATCGATGATCGTCTTGTCGAAATCGAAGACAACGACGATATTGCTATTGTTAGCCATCTCGGAGAAAGAATTAAAAAAAAAGGAATCTGTGCAGAGTTACTAGATTCCAAAGTTTCTTAGATTTCTGTGTGTGATTATGGAATGTGGAGAAAAGTGATATATATATATATATATAAGTGGAAGAGAGTAGAGAGGGTAGAGACGAATGGGGATTTTTTTATCGGAAGATGCCATTGGAATATTACCTTGAGAGTTGATGCGAAGAAGAAATAAAATCATACTCTAATTTAGTTCGTATTTGGAACCGTTGGATCTGATGACGTTTATGGTCAAACGTTGACTAGGTGTGATGATCCGACGGTGTTGGCGGCTCTTGGTTTATTTTGTGGGTATTATTTAGTTTGGCTTGTTAAAAGTTTTTTTTTTGTGTGGGTTTTTTAGGCAGTTGAGAAGACACGGGATTGAGATAAAAGAATATTCCACTAACTAATCCGTTTCTCAATTTTTGTTTTTGAAAGGAAAATAAATTCTTTACCAAAACGTCGGAAACCCAAATTCTTTACTAAAAAAGAATTTTTTTTTTTAACTCAACCAAAAAAAAAAGTAATGCAACCAAAAAAGTATGATTTTTTTCCTTTTCCATATGGATACTATTTCATGTTTGAGGGATTATGGATTAGTTTTGATGAAAATTTTCAGTTAATTACATTTTGTTTTAGTATATTGATACCAACTTAATTAGAATGAAAATATATATATGCATGGGTGGTGGCTTTATCGATTTGGTCACACACCACAAAATTCATGAAATATATGGGAATTGCACCACAAGGCACTACCGAGAAAGTTGGAAAGAATATTGAGTGATAAAGGAATATTCTTGGGGTTAAGGATCATCAGCTTTCTTTGGTGGCCATATCTTTCAATATTCCAACTATTTTGATTTCTTCAATATATCAATTAAAAAATATTAATCTAGAAAACTAGAACAGTTTTTTTTTAAACCAAACAAGTCTTAACATGACAACACAACACTGTATGGAATTTATCAGAAGATCCCCGGCACCAAAACAAGCTTCTTTATTCCTCTTCCTTACGTCTTACTGTAATTGAAAAAAAAAAAAAAAATTCGTTGTAAATCCGTAGGCGCCACGAAAATCCATTATAGGGATGACTCGTTTCACTCGATCAACTAGTTGAATGGTTTACATTTAATTAATCTTAAGAACTCAGAACACCGACCATCATTTTTTTTCTCAAGTTTTGTTTTTTCAACTTGGTAAATAATCATCACAAATGTACGAGTCTGTATGCCAATGATAAATTGTTTCTTACAACTGAATATACGAGGATATAACTACATTTGTTTTATTGTGGGTAGCGGTCAAAAATCACAAAAGGATGTCTGAAAATACAATAGAAAAAAGAGAGACATATAGAGAGCATCATAATGTGTTCAAGAAGAAGAAAGATATGACAAAAGAATCAATAAAACAAATTTTAAGCACAACCCTCCCCATCGTCTTATACTAAAAAAATCCCACACACCATAAGCTGTTTCTTAAAAGAGTAAAATATAGAATCGAAACTAAAAGAAATGAAAATTATCCTTTGCAACCCAAAAAAAACAAAAAAAAGGCAACCTAATCAGGAGGGGTGGTTCGGATATTTCAGACAATTACCCTTCTGGTAAAAAAGGTCTCTTCTTCTTTTCTTTCCAACCCAATATTTTACCATCTAACTCCTGGAAGATATACTGTTGCTTCTTCCGTGGACTGCGTCGCAGTGACTGGTCAGGCTTTGGTCTTGGTCACAGCATAACTCTGTTACTACTACACTTTTTCTGGTTACATCATCACTTTGGTAGTTAAAAGAGAGAGAAAGAGAGAGCGAGAGAGAGAGAGAGAAAGAAAGAAAGAAAGAGAGAGAGAGAGAGCCTGAAAAAGGAGAAAAGGGAAAGTTAAATTGGAGCAAGCTGGTTCCATGTTTTTTCTTCTCTCTCTCTCTCCAGTTCATGCATAATACATGTACAAGCTGTTTGCTGCTGCACAAGCAATTGAGTTCTCTGTTGGGTGCCAAGCCATATGCAGCAACTTAGTTGTGAAATCGTATGCGTTACCATTTGCCTCTGCTCCGGGACTTTCTGATCCTGCGTCCAAAACACAAGTTTTTACTCCACAAGAAAACAGTCAAAGCTTCATTGGGGTTTACTGTAACTACTACCACTAACCTCGTCTAACCGCACGTGTCATACTGCTCATGGATCTTGAAGGTCTTGCAGGTGTCTGGATTTGCCTCCTAATATAAACCATTGATGCAAAAGTTTTGCAATTGATCAATATAAACTTCTGTGACTTGGGTTTTAACTATCAATGTTCTCTGTTTTCCGATTTACCTCATCGGGTTTTTGCTAGCTTCCAAAGTTGCAGCTTCAGTACTTCCTTGAGAAGTTCCAAATACGCGGAATAGATTGCTGGTTTCACCAGGAAATTAAACATTATAAATTTGTCATTTGTTCATCTCTTATACAAGATAGAAAAGTATTGTCTTGACTAGAAGACAACTATGCAAACCTGTAAGAGCCTGTTGCTACCCTCAATCCATCTCCACTCAGACAACACTCAAATTTATCAAAGATGGAGTCATTTTCATATAGATCGCATAGCTGCAACCGGGTAAAATGTGATTAGTTTTCAAGACAGAATCATCAAATAAGATATGCCACAGAAAGAAGCTCTCACCCTGGGTCTCAGATGTTCATGAACCTGGTAAGATGCAACTGGACCAGAATCCATGTTTATGTCCCACAGCTGAAACGTCGTAAAGGGCAGAAGATATCAGAAAGAACTGAAGAATACACCTATATTTGCATACAATCAGAAAAGCTATACACAAGGGAACCAGACAATTTCAAACCTTGAGCGTCATGTAATCGCGACTAAGTATGTATCTCCCATTATTTGAGAATTTAATATCTGAAATTGAGGCAATTATCTCTGTGAAAAATGATCTTGAACCAGGTGCTTCTGGTTCTTCAAATCTGAAGATATGAAACAACAATGGTCAGTGGTCTGAAAATTTAGCCTAATAATCTTCACTTCCAAGTCATTCCAGACAAGATAAGAGAAAGATTGGAAATTAACCTACTTATTCATATCCCCTTCTTACTTAGAATTTCACCTAGGTTAAGCACATATCGAAAGCCGCTCTGCATTTCCAGAAAAACACTACCCTTTTCGATAAAGGATGAGGAGAACAGAGCTTACAATTTAGTATGAGAATCACACAGAGCTGATTGCCGCATATCAATCAAACGGATGGAGCCTTTTGAACTGCTATATGCGAGCATATTACAATGAATTGGATGAAACTCAGCTGATGTAATAACCTCTGCAGAGACCATGTAGTATTCAAAAACAAGAGAACTTTAAAATAAGGAGGTTGTTGACATATGCATCAATGTTAAGACAATACAAAATATAACTTCTAACAAAACAAGGAAAGAAAGCATACCAGTTAAGTCCTCCATGTTTGTGGGCTTAACATCAACAATATTGAAACTCTGGTTGCTGATTTCCAAATTCCAGAGATTTACTCGTAGATCATCAGCAGAAATGAAGGTTTCTCCATCGCTTAAAAAATAAGGGAACCATACATTATCGCAATGAACAAAACAATGCACTGGAAGTCATGTATTTACAAGTTGTGAAATTTAATATCAACTAAATTCGATAACAAGAATGGTACACGACAAGACCTGAAAAGAGATGTAAGATAAATTTCTAAAAAATATTGTTTAGATATTAGCATTGTTTCCGGAGATGGAAAATTAAGGAGAAAGACAGTAAAAACGTGGTTAAAAAGATAACTTGTGGGAAAACTTAGATTACCTGCTATTTGAGATTGAATTAATATGGTAATCATGAGCATGAGCATACACTCTTCGGCACCTAGCGACAAGGCTGGTCTCCTGGCTAGTCACCTAAATAAGTAGAAACCCATTATTCTAAGCAAAGTCAATTGACTAATGCATGTAACGAAGTTGGTATTGATCTGTAGTTACGACAAAAGGAAACAAGGGCAACTAGTAAATTCCCTACGTTTCACAACTTAAGTAGTAGGATCATCAACACGATGAAAACATCCACAACTTCCACTCTCAAAGTACAAAGCAATCAAATAGATATCAGGATCAACTCTTTTCACTAGAGAGATGCTAAAGGCATGACCAAAAAATATAGTGAACAGGCTGGATATCTATATGCATCTAGTGTTCAGAATCCTGAAACTAAATTTCACTTCATTTGACACCAAAAAGAAGGAAAAAAAAAACAAATTGTATCGAGTACAACTACCACAGGCAAACGCAGAGATGGAATGCCTCCTGGCGGGAAAGGGAAGTCATTGCTCAGGTAGCCATGTTCTTTAATGGCATGTCCTCCATTAGTAACTGTTTGAGGAGGGCTACTTGGACTTGGTGACGGATCAATATTCATTTCACAAATTTTTTTGATCTTCTTCTCTTGTACCTGTTTGATCCCAAATGAGTGGAGGAGTCAAATTATACGAAGAACCAAACAAAAACTATTTATCTTTTTATGGAGTCTTGGAACTTGGAAGCATAAACAACCAGTTTCTAGACCATTTTCACATGTGACACCTACTATATTTTGAAATAAGATAAAAGCCCGTTCAGATGTCGCACTTTCCAATATTTGATGGTTTTATCGTTTGTGGATAGCAGAAACAATGCACCATTTGCTGGCTGACACCATCTGATTTTGTTGATTTTCTCCTCTATTTCCAAACTCTTGAGATAGTCAAACTGAAAGAGATTGGAGAGCGAGATTATTTTGCAGCACTAGCAACACAACTATTCGTAAGTGAAATCTGGATCTGGTGATAAGTTTTAAAGTACCTCTGGTTCATGACTCTGAAATTCTGTTTTATATCGAAACTCAGGATGCCTAACTGCGTAATCCATCTGCTCATGATCCCTCCTGGACTCACCATGCTGAAAATAACATTGCACACGAATGCATTACAGCACAAAACATTTTGTGAAATACGATTGAAGTAAATCTTGCAGAAAAAAAAGGAACACACATCTTTAGAATCCGTCCTCTCAAAAAGAACTACTCGGCCTCCACGGTCACCAGTTGCAAGATGGTCTCCACTTTTATCAAATTCAATGGCTGAAATGATGTCAACTGCGGAAGAAAATTGTGCAAACAGAATCGTTACATCAGAAATCATCACTAAATTGTAGGGGCTAACCACATAATAACCTTAAAATGCAGCTATTCTTCTCAAAACATAGAGAACGTAAACCAGTAAAGAAGAATTCGTACAATAACTCGAGAAATGTTGAGACACAGCAGATTAAATTTGTCTCATATTGAAAGTGCAACTGAAAACCACCTAGTTACATTAGTACTCCAGGAAATCTCATCAGCCAGAAGAGAGCGACTTTAAACCAACTCAATATTACAAATTCAATTCATGAACCAGAAATGCATAACCATTGATAACCCTTCACACTTCTCGCTCGACACAAAACTCATCATATGCTTTCCTTTGCTGTTTTACAGAGTCGAGAAAGCATTCTATCAGTGGAAACAGAATCCATGGCTATGACATTGAACAGAGAGAAGCTTCAAGCTAGATTATCCCTCCTAATTTCAACTTAAAGCTATCCATAGCACATCAAATCTACAGAACGGTAGTAAAATATACAAAAAAATGAGAGCTTCAAACCTCACAACAATCAGTTGGAGATGCTCTCATACCCAAACAATCCAAGCTATCATACAGGGACTCATAGAACTTAGAAACCTTACTAACAGTGCAATCGAAAAACCCGGAACGCAAGTCACAGAGATTCATCAAAAGAGATTAATCAATGGCCCACTAAGAAGTAGAGGAATAAATCACTAATCCCTATCATCCAAATCAGATCCAAACCACAAAATAAACCCTTTAGTCCTCAAATACCCTCCGGATCTAAAAGAAAAGAGGGAAACAAACTCATCACCTCGAATATATTTAACAATCTATCACGCGGTACGCAATTATTACCTTCCTGGACTTCTTCTCCGGCTGTTCGCTCCCCGAAGACCTGAGAGAATCTCCACTCTAGAGACGGAGGAGGGCCACTAGTAGCGGCGGAGGAAGCGGCATCTTCACCACCGTTCATTTTTCTTTTTGCGTAGATAATCCAACAAAGGGCTACAAAAATAAAAATCCGAGCTTCGGGAAAATAGAAATCTGAGCTTCCAAATCTTAATCACAGAATCGAAGATCGCGTCATCACCATAACCAAATCCCTTGATTCACATTCCATTCCATAGTTTTTTTCATCGATTGAAGCACTTGATCAATGATTAATTTCGTCCCCCTCTCTCTCTCTCTCTCTCTCAAGAAAATGGAAATCGATATCTCTCTGTAGAGTATGGAGGAACGAGAGAAGAAAAAACGCCTTCCCCTTTTTCTCTCTCTAAAAGGACAAAATTGGAATTACAATCCCCTTTTTTTTCTTTTTTCGGGACCAAAACCAAGGAACAAATCGTATAAGTTAATGTCTAATACTATAATGTTTTTTTGTCCCGATATCAAAGTATCGTTAGTTACAGGCGGTGACATTATTTTCTTTGACCAGTAAATATAAGTGGACGATGACATTTGATTTAGCACATCACTGGTCAGTTGTGGAGGTGCGCTTGCCACTATTTCTAAATAATTAATTTTGCCAGTTATCCAAAATAAAATTCCATTGCACATTGTTTTCTTTATGCAAGAACATTATTACAATAGGAGATGATCAGAACATTTTACTTAGAATTAGAAAACTAATTTTCTCACATAATTTGTTTTTATTATTTTGCATATCCAGGGAGACTTTCAACCCAGCATTGTTTTATTTTTTGGTCAAAACTAACTCCTAGATTACCCAAGCGGTAGAAAATGATTCAGCCAGTCTAATTTAAAAGCAAGTATACTATATACTTTATTCAATTTATCCTGTTTTATTTTGGTTGGCGAATCAAAACAACAAACTGAAATTTGTTGAAAGGCAGACTTTTAGCTCACAATAAATAAAAAAAAGAGTTGAAAGGAGAGGAACGTGTAATCAATACTATAAAAACTTTTGTGTCTTTTCATATGTTGACACATCAACATTTTTATGCATTCTAAGACTGATACTTCATTTAAAATACGAACCAATTAAATTAAAACAAACAATACACCTATGCTTGCTTCCATGAGTAATAAAAATATTGTTAATTACAAATTTAATGGGTTTAGCATGCAAAAGAAATTATATAAGTACACCCTCCGTCTACACCGTTTACTCCGATAATTCTTTCGCCGTTGAAGCCTAATCAAGTCCACCAAAATTTGCCTATTTATCCAATAAAAATTTGGTGAGATTAAAGATTGTTTTTAAATCTGAGCTGACCTATTTGATCGTATATAAAAAAACGAAATAAAAAAGGATGGAAAGGTATCTTACATGGAATACGTCAACAAATATTTTAACATTTTTTATTTTATTTTATCATATGTTGAATTTACGAAAATACTAACATTTATCATGATGATGGATATTCCAATTTTATTTGATTTGATTTCGATTAGAGTGTTTGCTTCATGAGAGACAATGTTGTTGTTTTAACATCCGTAATTGAGAGTAGAGAAAAGAAAATTAGAATCGGGAAAGAGAGAAAAATCGGCCGAAAGGTTTTCGATAAACTCTTTGCCAAATAATTTGTGAGAAAAACAGTTATGAATAATTTTAGAGAAAGAGATACAAGAATTGACGAAGAAGATGGGGAGGAAGAAAAAACAACTTAATTTTTAGAAAAATTAACAATCTCAATTTTAATGGCATATACCGTAAATACTAAGAGAAGACAGAAGTGTGACAACATTGGGTTGAGCGAGTTGTTGGAAGCATGAGAGTCTTCTTCATGTGAATTAAGTCGTGAATAATTAGGTTTTGGTAATGGATTTTTGGCTGCTTAAAACTATGCTAAATTACAAAAACACGTTAATGAAATTTGAAAAATTAGCTTACTGTTAGTCCTATATTTATGGTCTGGGGAATCAAACAAAAATTTAGTGGACTTAGGTGGTCAAATTCAAATATATTTTGTTGGGTTTGTATGCTCTACGATTATAAAACCAAACACCACTTTTGTAGTTGGATAATAGCTTTGACCAAATGATATGTGGTAGTTTACTATGTGGTCTTTTGTCTGTGTGGTTTGTATCATTATGGTTCTTGAGAACTGTAACTAAATTCATTCTCTTATAGAACAATGAGAAGCCATACATGATCATGTGTTTGAAATCATAGTGGATGTTCATGAAATATATGCGATGATAATTTTATATACACTGTTACGGTGGATGAGTTAGTTGTTAAGACAATATGATCAATTTGCAGCAAAACTAATATGTCATCCAAGAGAAATTATGGTTTTTCGATGTAGTTTTTGATAGAAGATGATATTCGATTTCATCTATTTTTATTGTTGTTCCAAATTTTTTTTTTTACTGTGTTATCTTTGTCTCTTGACATAAGGTTGGCTGAAACATCTTCTCTTGAGAAAATACTTGAAATACCTTCTAATTTTTAAGCACCACATCACCATGTTTTAAAGCTTCTTTGTGAAAAATGATCACATTATGTAGTTAATAAAGTTGCGAAAAAGATATAAGGGATGAAGATTTGCAACATAAGAGGAAAAATATCAGTTCGGGAAATGATATAGTGACATTGCCAATAGAATGAGTGACAAAGCAAAAAAAAAAAAATCAGTTCGAAGTCATTATTTGTCAAAGAATGAGCGAGAAAAGGAGAAGGAAACCAAAATTGGGTGCATTGCTTTTCTAAAGCATTGACTCTTAATGCGAATTTTGATAAGTCTACTTTTCATGCTAAATATTAAATAATGAGTAGTTTGTAACAATTTTTTGTGTGAAACAATATTTTTTGTATCTAACGATATGGAAATACTATTTTCTCAATAAACATGTACTACAATGTTCTACATTTTGGAATAATTTCAACTTTTAAAAATACATTGTTCGGCTAATTTTTAAAATTACACAAAAATTAGTAAAAAAAAAACTGAATAAATAAATAACCCGCATCTTAGTGTGGGGTCAACCTAGTTAGTAATTAATTACCATTTGCCAGAAACGGATTAAAAGAATACTTTCTCCGTTTCAAATTAACGAATGTTTTAGAAAAAAAATTGTTTTAAAAAGATAGATTTTTAAAGTTTTTTATGTATTTTTTATTAGTTAAAAATGATAGATCGTAAACTTCAAAAAAATTAATCACAAAAATGTTATTGGTTTAGAGTTATTGAAATTTGTTAATCACAAAATGATGCATTTAATAATCAAAATTAATCTGTTTTTTTAATATATGCGTTTTTTTCCAAAACCTCTTTTATATCGAACGGATGGAGTATATATATAGAAACGTAACCGGATATATCCGAACAGCTGAACCAGTCAGTCCATTTCGATTTAGGAAAAGAACAAGAAGTTAACAGCTTCCTCGTTTAAAATTAACCACCTTTACCTTCTCTTATCTGCGGAAGAAACACGCTTGAGAGATCTTTCCCAGATTCGAAGGAGCCCTAATTTCCCGATCTGCATATTTCTGTCTGATCGATCTACAGGCGAATTCCGAACAACTGTTCGATATGGGTAATACCGACAAGCTAATGAACCAAATCTTCGATCTGAAGTTTACGTCCAAGTCTCTGCAGAGGCAAGCGAGGAAGTGCGAGAAAGAGGAGAAGTCGGAGAAGCTCAAGGTGAAGAGAGCCATTGAGAAAGGGAACATGGATGGTGCTCGGATCTATGCCGAGAACGCCATCCGCAAGCGGAGCGAGCAGATGAACTACCTCCGTCTCTCATCACGCCTGGACGCTGTTGTCGCTCGGCTCGATACCCAGGCCAAGATGGCCACCATCACCAAATCCATGACTAACATCGTGAAATCTCTCGAATCCTCCCTCGCCACCGGTATTTCACTTTCAATTACTTTCCAGCAATCTCTTCTCGATAGTCCAATTAACCGAAACTTCCGTTTCTCAATCACTTTTGACTCTGTGCTGCTCATAGCATTATATTATAGATGGGAAAAGTCTGCTCCTTTTTATGTGATTGAAGAAACTTTGGGCTTGGTTGATATTCCGAGTCTCAGGCATTACGGTTTCGTTTTTATGAAATATTGGAATAGCTTGAATTAATGTAGCGAATACCTATGATTTGAGGTTGATTTGTTAAGCGTCAGGATGTTTTGAGGTAATTTAGTTAGACTTGAATGGTTTTTTGGTAGAAAGGAAGAGATTGTTTCATGTAGAGGGAAAAGAGGATAGGGCTTAAGTGCATTCTACTGTAGCAACTCAGGTTCTCATCTCCTGATTTGTTCTTTGGAACAGGCAACTTACAGAAGATGTCAGAGACAATGGATTCGTTTGAGAAGCAGTTTGTGAACATGGAAGTCCAAGCTGAGTTCATGGAGAACGCAATGGCTGGTTCGACTTCATTATCCACTCCAGAAGGAGAAGTTAACAGCTTAATGCAGCAAGTAGCAGATGATTACGGTCTTGAAGTCTCTGTTGGACTGCCTCAGCCTGCTGGTCATGCCATTCCTACCAAGACTGAGGAGAAAGTTGAAGAGGACGATTTGTCAAGGAGACTCGCCGACCTTAAAGCCAGAGGATAATTAAATAACCTAACAAAAATATGTGTTATGGATTTCACCTTTTTTTATCGAGATGTTGCTGCTATAAATCCCTGTACATGATGGGCATGTTTGTGTAAATTGCTCACTCTGGAATATGATTTTGTTATATGAAACCTCGAGTGTGCTTTTGCAGTGCTTCTACATTACTCTCTATTTAGTCATGGCCTCTGTATATACATTAAGCAATCAACTTCACACCTCAGGTTTTCCCTGACAAGCCTGAAAAACGCAGAGCTTCTCGGCTATTTAAAGCAGCGTTTGATTCAGTAACGTCCATTTTCCTGCATCTTTCGTATGCTAGGATTAGAGGAGTTAACTTCTCATATATTGAACACTTGATGCTTTCACAATTAGATATTTTCCTGACTGCTTCAATTTTCAATTGACGGTATAAGCGTTGGTTCTCTTGATGATCTCCAATTTGTTCAGATCCATGAGGAGTAGTACATTGAACTTTGATTTTGAAGATGAAACCGAAGGTTTCTCAAAAGTATTACTTTTTCTTATCCTGCCATCGAACTTTGTTTAGGAATGGCAATAGTCATTTTTTTGTGCCTTCACAATGATAAAGCGATGGTGTTAACTCGCTGGAGAGGTTCGTTTGTTCTTGCCAAAGTCTCTGAAAGTTGCTACAAGCTTTGAGTTGATTTTTAAAAGTGTATAAAATAGATGAAGGAAGGGCTATATTGAGTGTGTCGGGGATGCAAGAAGAGGAAAAAAGCTCGAGCGAGTTTCTGAATTTGCGTTTGGAATTTACAAATGGTGTCTACGGTAATTTGAGTTTGCGGTTGTGTAGCTGATGATGTTGCAAACAGCAACTTAGTGGGAGGAGGATTCGGAACTTAAGGTATTCATCTGATTCAACCATACTGATTGATTTGTGGCTGAATCAGTCAAATTAAGTTCTGAGAGACTGAGAAGCCTCTCTCTCTCATGTCTTTTTTATTGCAAGATCCCTTGTTCTTTTATAGACAGTTGCATGTAAATTAATTTTGTTTATAGAGTAGTATTAATAATTTAATATGTGGAAAAAGATGGAAAAGTTCGAATCTATTTTTACTGCAAAAAAAAAAGTTATGGTTTAAAGATGCTTTTGGGACTCCATAATTTTTTAGTGGAGAATCACAGAAAAGAATGGTCACCAATTATTTAAATTTTTATTAATAAGGATGCACATGGAGATGATTTATTAACCAAAATAATATTCGTATAGAGAGTCTATAGACCACGATAATATTAGTTACAAACTCTTTATATTTGCACGTGTTATATTTATTTGATTTTAACACTGGCCATTAAAAAAATTCGTCACCTACTAAACTATATTTTTCGCATTGATATATTTAATAGAAATGTTTTACTATGTTTTTATATGATATTATTTTTAGACAATGATGCACCTAGACAAGAACGCCATACTCGGTGCATGTGCTTCTCGTTTTTATATACTTTTTTTTTTCAAATAAATAATTCAACAGCGAATATAAATAAATTTGGTAGCCTAATTTCTAATTTGACGGCAAAGTAAAAAAAAATATTATCCATGACCTCTCGGTAAGTTCTCTATTAATACCCACTTTAGCGCTTCGCCACACTCTCACACAAAGCAAACAGAGTTATTAAAAAAAGACTAGCAAAAAAATAGTCATGGCAATTTCGTCTTCTTGTTCAACCGTCAAAGCCGTTAACACACGGTGGACATCTCCATCTCTGTCACCAGTATCAAAATTCGCCGTCCTCCGTAGCCTCTCTCTGTTACCTGCAGAGCTCCGTTACACACCAAACGTCAAACTAACGGCGACTAACGCCTTGAGAACCTTCGAGCAAACGACGTTAACGGAGGATCATAAATTCTCCACCGTTGGATCTGATCAAGACGATTCAGCAACGTTTCCAAAGCCCAGGATCCTCGTCGCCGAGAAACTCGGAGAAGCCGGAGTGAATCTCCTCCGGGAATTCGGCGACGTAGACTGCTCTTACGAGCTCTCACCGGAGGATCTGAAGAAGAAAGTGGCGGAGAGCGACGCTTTGATCGTGAGAAGCGGAACGAAAGTGACGAGGGAAGTGTTTGAGGCGGCGAAGGGGCGATTGAAGGTGGTCGGAAGAGCCGGGGTTGGGATTGACAATGTTGATCTGCAGGCGGCGACAGAGTACGGCTGTTTAGTGGTTAATGCTCCGACTGCTAATACGGTGGCTGCCGCCGAACACGGTATCGCTTTGCTTGCTTCTATGGCACGTAACGTCGCTCAGGCCGACGCTTCCATTAAAGCCGGTACGTTCCAGAGAATATTCCGACAATTAGTTCTTTCTTTTTTTAAAAAGAAAAAAATGATATAGAAACTGATAATGAAAAATTCAATTAGATCTAGATTTAAACAATAGTTACTTAATAGAATAATTAACAAATTCATATTCTGATTAAATTAAATTTGTCCTTTGTTGGGTGGTTCGTTAATCATTGCGATCGTAATGGTTTATTATACCGATAAAAAAGAAGATAAAATTTGTTTAAAAAATAAAAAATATTTGTATGTCATATTGGTCATCAGATCTTGAGCACCATGGTCCATTTTTGAATAGTTACAATTTAGTGGTGTTAGTGTTTTTTGTAATTATTGTTGAATTGAAATTGGAGGTATGCCACTAAGCATATAAGCAATAATCTGTCGTTGTATAGTAGAAAAGTCAAAGTAGTAGGAAAAACCAGCGTTTACGTAAAGTAGAACAACATAATATCAAACGTGACTTTTCTCACGACCGTTTTACCGTTTGTGTATGTATCTATCATGTATATATATAATTTCTGATAGAGAGGGAAAATAATATTATTTTCCTCCCGGTAAAATGGGGGAAAAAAAGTTAGTTATCCTGTCAAGTAAAACAAATTTAACCTATCAAGAAGCCGAAAGAAAAAAATCTGCCAAGAGAAAAATCTGGGCCCATTAATTATTGCAGAAAATAAAGTCTGGGCCTTGAGTTGAAAAAGTTTGGGGCCACTCGTATAATATGATATCTCTATTCACCAACCAGTCAACCATAGTACAACAACCATAGAAATGACTGAAGAAAATTCTTTGTTCAATAATACACTTTTTAGAATCTAGATTTAATTATACAAGTGGTGGGTCTTAGAGAGAAATAATCATGCAGTATAATTGAACAAACTCAATTATTTGATTCTGGTGTTACGGTGGAATAGTCGGTCAAAGCATCAATATTATGATCGAGACAGAAAATGGAGAGATCAACTACAAAACGATAACTTTTTTTTTCTAAGTAAAAAATTAATCAAATAATTATCTTCAAATTGAGTTTTTTTTTGTGTAAATTACTGTAATCTTCCCAATTATAAAAAATGGTCATTTTGAGTTGAATTGAGCTTTACAGTTTCCTCCGTCGAGTTCCTTTCTGAAAGTGAGTTTTTTTTCCCAGGAAAATGGGAGAGGAGCAAATACGTCGGCGTATCTCTAGTCGGAAAAACATTGGCGGTGATGGGTTTCGGGAAAGTCGGGACGGAAGTGGCGAGGCGAGCCAAGGGTCTCGGCATGAACGTTATCTCGCACGACCCTTACGCGCCAGCTGACAGAGCCAGAGCCCTCGGCGTCGATCTGGTCTCCTTCGACCAAGCTATTGCTACCGCCGATTTTGTCTCTCTACACATGCCGTTAACTCCCGCCACGAACAAGGTATTCAACGACGAAACTTTCTCCAAGATGAAGAAGGGCGTTCGTCTCATCAATGTCGCTAGAGGCGGCGTCATCGATGAGGATGCGCTCGTTAGAGCTCTCGATTCGGGAATCGTCGCTCAGGTGCGTTTTGATTTTCTGAGTTGAATTTTTGGATTGTGAAACGTGATTCCTGAATCCCAAGTGAAACGAATTGCGAAATTCTAGGGTTTCTTCAACTGGGTTCGTATGAAATTGGATTTATATTGGGATTTCTGAAACTTGAACAGGCAGCATTAGATGTCTTCTGCGAGGAACCACCATCGAAAGACAGCAAATTGATTCAACATGAAAATGTGACCGTAACACCTCATCTCGGAGCTAGCACTAAAGAAGCACAGGTACATACGCTTTTTGATCCTACTCTTTGTACACCTCTTTTCGAGTTTATAAGATTGAGATGAATGGTTCTTGATCTCTTAGGAAGGTGTAGCCATCGAGATAGCAGAGGCTGTGGCAGGGGCGTTGAAAGGCGAGCTATCAGCAACTGCAGTCAATGCTCCAATGGTGGCTCCTGAGGTCTTATCTGAATTGGCTCCTTACATTGTCTTAGCTGAGAAGCTTGGTAGGTTAGCTGTGCAGTTAGCATCTGGAGGTAAGGGAGTACAGTCCATCAAGGTCGTGTATCGGTCAGCCCGTGACCGAGATGATTTGGACACTAGACTACTCCGTGCGATGATCACAAAGGGAATCATTGAACCGATCTCAGATTCATATGTCAACCTGGTGAATGCTGATTTCATAGCTAAGCAAAAGGGTCTCCGTATCAGCGAGGAACGAATGGTGGTTGATTCATCACCAGAGTACCCTGTTGATTCAATCCAAGTTCAGATTTCGAATGTGGAATCAAATTTTGCTGGTGCTGTCTCTGGTTGTGGAGCTATAAGTATCGAAGGGAGGGTGAAATACGGAGTTCCGCATTTGACTTGCGTTGGATCATTCGCTGTGGATGTGAGCGTTGAAGGGAATCTGATATTGTGCAGGCAGGTGGATCAACCAGGGATGATTGGGCGAATAGGTAACATACTCGGAGAGCAAAACGTCAATGTGAATTTCATGAGTGTTGGACGAAGAGTTGTGAGGAAACAAGCTATAATGGCGATAGGAGTCGATGAAGAACCAGACAATAAAACACTTCAGAGGATTGGGGGAGTCTCTGCGATTGAAGAGTTTGTGTTTCTGAAACTATAAAGTTTTGAGATGGAATCGCAGTGTGCGTCTGAGAAGAAAATGTGACCCGGATTAAGGTGTTTGCCCAGTGGTTAAGATGTAGAGAATGTGTGGCATTGTGATTGAATGTGCGTCTCTTGCTACTTTTACATTGTTCTTGTTTTGATTTCTTATGCTGTGTAATGCTTTTGGTTAATGTCGTTTTTCTCTTGTTTCTTGTTATCCAAGAAATGTGTGTGTGTTTTTTTTATTGTTTAGATTTTAGATTAGTTATTTGGAAAATGGAAACTGAATTTGGATTTGGCACATTTGGGCGTTTAATCTTCGGCTTTAAGTGGGCTTTGTGAACTTGAGACTATGTGCGCAATTTGCAAACCTTGTTATTTAGATTTTTAAAACATCCTTTAAAGAATAATATAGATCAAGGCAGGGGTGGATCCAAAAACTAATTTAGCATGGGACACAAAAATTTAGTATGGGACACACTATATTAAAATATTAAATATAATTTAGTAAGTTAATATATAATATATTATTGTAAATTTTTTTTTTAGTTATTAAAATTTTACGTCTTATTTTAAACAAAATTAATTGAGCCAAACTAAAAAAAAGAAAAACATTTTTTCCCGTAAATGCTAAATATTTATTTTTGATTAATATTAACATAAAATTGTATATTGCATATAATAATTTCATCTTAATTGTTTTAAATTTTATTTTAATCTAAGTACTGAAAGAAGATTAAATATTAAAACACTAACAATGAAATTTATTTAAAAATAATAGTGAGAGTAAAACGTGAAGAAATTGTATTTTTGTATTATGGAAAAAACTATTACTAAAAAAAAAATCAATTGTAAAGAAGAAATAAAAGTTTTAGCAAAAACAAAGGAAAAAATGAGCTGATAAATTCCATTTTTGAAAACTGAAAAAAGAAAAAATTAAAGCACTTTGGGGAGTTTGAATTCATGTTGCATGGGACACACCAAAAGAACTGATAAATTCCATTTAAATTTATGCGGAAACAAGTGGTTTATATAATTTAGTATGTGGCACATGCCACACCACCTCCAAGCGTGGATCCTCTCCTCGATCAACAAGGACCACTCTATAATTCTTTTGTTCTAAATTAGATTTTCTTTGTTTGTTATCTATAAATAGATAGACTGTCGTACAATTATTCAGTAGGGTTTGGTGATGGAAACAAATATAGAAAATGAGAAATCAGCCAAACAAATCCTCAATTTTGTCAATCTGGCAAAAAAAGACACGATTTTTTAGAACAACCAAAAAAACATCGAAAAACTTAACAGAATCTTTCGTTAACTAAAACGAAGTCGTTTAATCTCGTTTTGAGATTTACGAAAATGACCCAAAACAACGTCGTTTCGCTTAATTTTGTAAAACTTGCCCACTTCTGGATTCGAACTCGGGACTCTAGACCGCATAATGAGGTGTTTTGCCATTGAGCCACTGACACTTTCAAAGGTATGTCTAATAAAATTTATTTTATAGAGTAGGGATGGGCGTTCGGTGAAACGGTTCGGATTCGTTTCAGGAAATTCGGGTTTCGGGAAATTTGAAATATGAAGAATATGTCCGAATGGGAAATTTGTAATTTCGGGTTTCGAGTTTCGAGAAATTTCGGGAAATTTCAAATTTCCTAAATTTCGGTTACGTTTTCAAATTCGAGTTTCGGGAAATTTGAAAATTTGGGGAAATTTCGGGTTTCGGAAAATTTGAAAATTTGGGGAAATTTTGGGTTTCGGGTTTTGGGAAATTTGAAATTTCTCATTTTCAATTTCCCCAAAATTTCAAATTCCCCGAAACCCGAAATTTCCCCAAAATTTCAAATTTCCCGAAAACCCGAATTTCCCGAAACCCGAATTTGAAAACGTAACCGAAATTCGGGAAATTTCAAATTTCCCGAAATTTCTCGAAACTCGAAACCAGAATTTCCTGAAACCCGAAATTACAAATTTCCCATTCGGACATATTCTTCATATTTTGATGTTTCCGGATCCGGGTCCGAGTGGTTTGGATATCATTTAGATCCGGATTCAGAAGTAAAATCTCGGATCCGTCAAAACCGGATCCGGATAATAAAATTATAATGTCCGGATCCTTTAAAAATATTAATTTTTTATATTTTATTAGTAGTTTTTAATATCTTGAGATTTATATATAAACATAATGAAAATAAAAGAAAATATTTGTTTATAATAACAAATTTTTTTTTTCAAAATATTATATCTAATTTTAATTTTATCATTATTTTTAATATATCTTTTTTTTTTATGGATTCAGATCAAGGTATCCACAAACATCTTAATATCTAGGCGGATATCTGAAATCCGGATATCCGAAAGCCACAAATCCGGATAAAGATAATTAAAACTTGGATCCGTCGGATAAGGATCCGGATCCGGATATCCTAAAATTTCCGGATATCTAGATTCGTTCCGCCCTTTGTTTACGGACAAAAGATTTTTTTTTTAAAAAAGAAAGAAAAAAGAATATCATTCTTCGTTGGAACTTTTTGACTTCTTATTGCCATGTGTCTAAAAGGAATTAAATTATGGATGGCATGAATTTAAAATTAATTTAGATGATAATTGAGTATTTCAGAAGAAAAGTTGAGAATGCATTTTATACCACCCGCTTAAAACGATTACACTTAATAATCACTAGCTAACGGGTCCACGCCGTGCCTGGACTACAAACACGTTATAAGTTGGACGGTAAAATTAAATAAATACTTTTATATAATATGTTATTTAGATTTTTTGTTTTTTATTGATTTATACTAAACCAAAAATTTGATTGGATCTATCATCGACAGGAAATAGTAAAATCTATATTCGTTTATAAATAATCTATGTGATCCATTTATTAACACAATCTCCCACCACAACCGAATTTGATTTGAAGCCGATTATCATTGTTCAAAACATCTATCAATGTTCTTTGATGTCTAAATTCTTGACTAGATTTTTTTTCACGAAAATCTAACCCATAATTTCATCCCCAATTACTTCTTATACAATTCTAACAAAAAGAATTTATTTGCTCCAGGTGACTTGTGTATCATGTGAATGAAGAAATGAATGAAAATTTAACAATCATAAAATTTGTACAAGTATGAACTTAATATAAAACACAAATTGTAATTGCACTTTGAAACAAAAGAAATAGTTAAATTTTTCATATGTATGTTGAGACATGTTCATTTCGGGAATCAGGACGGGAAATTGCGGAAAATTACGGGGACATGTAATTCGGGTATTGAAAAACATTACACAAAGTATTCTCGATAAAGAAATGGGACGGGAAATTGGGGTAATGGGGGGTTCAAAAAATTTGGATAACTAATATCGCTTAATAAACTCTGAATAAATCGGATAATATTTAACTTTGGGAGGGATATTTCAGAAATTTTGATTCTAAAACGGGTAATTCGGGTACCCTATCTCATTCCCGCTTCTTTCTTTTACTATTCCCGTACCCATTTGAATTAAATAAACAGTGCCGATTGAAAAACTATTTAACCGGGATTGGGAATGGGACATAAAATTCCAAACGGGTATGGGTCGGGACGACACCTGGGGGACGGGAAACCCAACCCAAAATGGGCATGCTCTTCATATACATATGCATAACTTGTGTCAGAATCTTGATACTATCGGCTAGGCCTGTTAATTTCGGGATGAGTTTCCCGCCCCGAATTTCTCGTACCATTCCCAATCGCATTCAAATGATTTCATGTCCGGGACTATTATTTAATTCAAATGGGTACGAGAAGGGTAACAAAGGGAGCGGGAAAGCGATAGGGTATCCGAATTTCCCATTTGAGAATTAAAACTATAAAAAAGAATAAAAATACCTGAAACTATCCAAAATTTTCCAAATTTTCTGAAATTTCCCAAAGTTTTCCGAAATACCCGTCAAAATTAGACCCTTACCCAAATTATTAAGAGTTTGGGAAGTGATTTTAGCTACCTGAATTTCCCGAACCCGTCACGTTACCCGTTTCCCGTATTGTTTCTTTATCGGGAACACTTTGGGTAATGTTTTTCAACACGCGAATAACCTATTCCCGTCCTTTTATCGCGATTTCCTGTCTCGATTTTGGAAATGAACATGCCTACTATCGACACTTAAAATTTGTTTTTATCGCCACCAATCAATAAACAAATGCACAGATAAATAAGATAACATAGAAACACATAAATATTGATAGTAACACACACGTATCTGATGACAAAAAGATTAACTGATAATTGTGTGGTACCATATAATCATTAACCATCTCCACATCCAAGTTAATCGGACTCAATATAACTCTCTTTTTAAATAATTTAGGATCAGTTTTTTGTGAAAAATGATTCCCCGTAAAATTTGCTGACTATTTATCGCTCTCAACAAACGTTTATAACTATCAACAAATCATTCTATTCGCCAACAAGTATGAACTCAGAGTCACCCATTAATGATAATTCAACCCTATGAAATGCTTACATAGCCGTGGTTTGGTCCACACATATTCCATCTTTGGTTGTTTTATTGCACAAGTCCAAAAAACTAATGTAAGCTCTCTATACAGGTACAAAATGCTTATAGACAACACAACGAAATGAAATGTTCATTTACCTACCTTAAAAACGAAGCTCCAAAAGCATCGATGAAAACTCGAGCGTAAGCAAAAGCTTTCTCTTTACACAAAGCCGTTTTTGCGGTTCTACATAAGACGCCGAAGACCAACCTTTCAATGGCGCTATGCAACCTTTCATGAAGTTTTTCGCCATTATGTAAGAAAAGTTTAGATGAATTGTTATATATTACAAGAAACTGCATGATCAAAGTTTTTCTTAATTAACGATCTGCTAAATGTGAAAAGGCCTTCACTGAACACGTGATGAACTCATTTACATTTATAGGTATTCCAAACCTAGAATGAGCCGTCCTGCCACATTGCAATAGCAAATAAGCAATTCCCCTTGATGCTATGTTTAGCACTACATCACATTTGGATCATGTAGCAGCTCCTAGAATACTCTAGAGAAAAGTTTTCCCAGTTCCTTTAAACCCGTAAACAAAGAACACTTCACCCACATTATGGTTAACATCGTTTAATATCTCTTGGTAAACACACATTTGTTCTTTTGTTATCATCAACATGAATTATGCGTGTTTTTCCCGTAACTTATCCCAATCATAACTCTTCTCGTTACTCAGCAAGATATTATTAAATCTATCGTATCGTCTGGACATAACATTTCGTCAAAATTAGTAAGAGAGTTCATGCCTATTGGGATGCAGTAGCTTCTCTATCTCTGAAAAAGTAAAATTCGTTATTTGATCTGGAGATAAGTTATATCTGGAAAAATTAGAGATAATAATGAAAAAGGGCGACCCGATAATCATCTTATTGGGTGGGAAGTAAGATTTCCTTACTTGGATTTTTGCGTATTCTCTTATGCTGAAACAAAATATCTTATGATAAAATATTCCAAGTAGCATTCCAAACATGAACGACTGAGGTAACACTACTCGAAATCAACATAATATCAAATAGCCTACATATATATCTATTGGCACCTCAATGACTTGTTTCTTTAATAGCCTTAATATATTCTTTGTCATCATCCAGCAAACCCAATGTATAGCACGCATCCTTGAACGTTAGGTAGAGCTTACCGCGTAATGTTCTTATATCTCTAAATCACGTTGGACCTTTTATCACATTTAGCATGAGTATTTATTTGATTCGAGAATAAGTATAGGTTTGACTGCGAGAGTCTTCACACCAATTACCAATGAAATGTGTCTAAGTAAGACTTAATCTCAGAATAAGACAAAGACTCATCTTAAATTACCACTCATATGTGACTTGAAGAACAGTTCAAGATGGCCTGAGAAACAGGAAGAAAAAATCCATCTAATCATTCAACGATAAAAAGATTAGTAACATAAACATCAGATGAATGATTAGGCCATATTTTCTAGGTTAGTAATTGTAATGAATCCTTGCTCTTTTTTGAGCTCTTTTCATGGTCAAGATTTTTAATATTTAAAATCTTAGTAATCAGGTTTGCTTAATTTTGGTATTCGGTGCCAATATAACACCCTCTAATATCAATTTTGTAATATCAATTGTTCAACTGCTTAGATTAAATAACTAAAGCGTCTTTCTCCTTCAATGCTTCTAATCATATAAGCAGTTTCTCTGTTCTTCTTCGACTACTTCTTCTAATCATATAAGCACCATGTAGCCAACCAAACAAAGAATTTAGTTCTTTATCTTGAACTCAGCATCAACTGAGTTAAACGTAGAAGACGACTAACTTGAGCGAAGATAAGTCTAGCGTTTTGCCAATAAATTATGAGTTATGCTTCCTAAATCTAATAGTCTTCATTCTAATCCGCCGTATATGTATGAGTTTAAACGGGAAACACCTAACTTGTCAAGAGCAAAGCGGACAATGTATATATGTTCTTTTCAATTAAAGTGAAGCTAGCCTTTATCGTTCAACAATCTCATTTTGTTAGACTTTTGTGCAAGTGGATTTGTTCCATTTGCAAACATCAAAATATATTTGTGTATACAATGGTCAATTGAAAAGTGAAATTTCCCTTTTTCATACTCTAACAAAAACAATTGCTTATAGCAAATCCGGATAAGATATCATAAACCTCCTTCTTCCGTATAATCATCATGATCACAATCGTAATCGTAATCTCTCCTTGTTGTGCTATGAAGATTAGAGAAAAAAATGCGAAAAAGGATCAAATAACAATGATGAATTACCTATATAAAGGAAGTAGAGAACTAACAAACTCAACTAAAAATTATTGTTCTTCTCCGAAGATAAAAACAAAAACAAAAATCAGCATGAACGAACATAAAGATCTGACACGTTCTTCTACAATATCTTATTCTTCTTTTCCTTCTCCCAAAGATGAAAACCAGAATTTTTAAAAATAGAAAAATGATTAGACGATGCTTAGGAATTATTTACAATCCACGTCGATGCCCTTCGTCCCAGTACTCTTAAAATCCAAAAATATATCGGGTTGTCTAGCTTCCCTCTTACCAAAACAACAGCCAAAAATTAAATCAAGCCGAATCAAAACCTAATGATCCAATCACCTTCTTCTTTTTTCTTGTTCTTCTCATCCTTGTGCTCTGAAGATTAGAATAATAATTTGAAAAACAGAACAAAGGATCAGTTAATAATGAGGAATTATCTACCTAAATGAACTGACAAACACAACTAAAAAAGGGACAACACAAAGAATTGAGCAAACGCTAAGATGATACAAGAAAATTTTCTTCATACAAAGATTTTCTGTACTTCCTTTTAAACCACTAACAGAAGAAAAAGAAAAAAAATAGAGTATAGATTCTCAATTTTGTCTAGTCTCATAAACAAAGTCCATGTCCGAGAAAAAAAAAATCTTTCAAATTCAAAGACCGATTAGACAACTACCACTTACGTAATATTATACCAATCTCTTTTACCACAACTATCACTTCTTCTTTATTTGAAGATGAAAAATAGAATAGCGTTCTATAGCTTTACTTTTATTTTTGTTTTTAAATCTGATCAAACCAACAACCAAATCAAAACAAGCCAAAACAAAACTTAATGATTCAACACGATTTGGTTAGAATACATGCATTTAAAATCATTACAATTAAAATAAGGAGCTAACCTCTTTTGTCTTGATCCTCTTAGTTTTTTTTCTTAAATCGTGTCTTGACCGTCGTTTCGGCCATGTTGTTTTCGCACAAACTTTTTTTGTTTCCGTGATCTATGCCATATATTGAAAACACATACAATGATAGGAAATATCAAACAAAACCTAAAGCATATTATCTAATCTCGACCTCTTAATCTCCATTATTCGATTTCTAGTTCTCTTTGTATCTAGGGTAAATCACCAAGTCATATGTTTATGAAAGCTATATGAAGACATTATTCACCGAAAAAACATAACGAAACACAAATTCGCAAACTATTAACGAAAATATCTAAAAAATACACGAAATTCAAAAAAAGAATTGGAAACATACCATTCAGTTCAGATCAAAACCCCAAGAGTAGACGATATGAAGAGAAAAACGAAATCTACACCCATGTACATGCATATCAGATACATCATTTAGATATAGAAACATAAACCAAACCATTGAAAAACAATGATGAAGGAAATAGCAATTCAATATCGCGGCTATGTCGAATGATGAAAATAAGAGACGACAAACGCTATTTATAGCGCTAGTGATTAGGGTTTATCACAACCGACTATAACGTGTGGATCACGGGCCATTTTTTTAAAGGGTTAGCTACGGGCCATATTGAAAGAAAACGATTAGAGTTTTGTAAAGTTTTATTAGGGGAAAAAATTATATTTGTTAAACCAGGACAACATGATAAAAAACCGGGTCAAAAATCAAACCAAAAGATACGCTCATCTCAACATCGAATAATATCGTATATACGCTAATCATAAAAATCGATATAATTTAAAAAATAACAAAAAATCGACAATTGGTTTTCCGGTTAAAGTTTAAACCGATCAAATCAAAAAAATTGGATTCGATTTGTTTTGATTCTGATCCGCTTCGCCTAGCAGCACGACACTTTTATTGCTCTCCCACAACCTCGTTTTCACGGTTTAGGCTGCTCCCATTTCGCTCGCGTTGACATACAAGCACTCAATTTGATATATTTCTTGATTTCCCCGTGAATTGTATGTTTATAACAATAGGGACATAATTTTCTCAATTCCAATCGACTAGGGGTGTTATGCGAAGAATGAGCCGGCGACTCATAGGCAGTGGCTTGGTTAAGGAAACCCACCGAAGCCGTAGCGAAAGCGAGTCTTGATAGGGCAATTGTCACTGCTTATGGACCCGAATCTGGGTGATCTATCTATGACCAATACATATAAGAATCCCCTTCGTTACATGATTTCTTCTTCATATAGATAGATATAGGATCTATGGGACAATTACTTATAAGTACATTTTGTGCAACAGCCCTTCCTATTTGATAGAAAAGGTTTGGAAAAAAATCAGTTCGTTTTAAGTGAATTTCGACACGTAAGCGAAAACCTTTTAAATAATGACACATAAGCAAAACGTTCCGAAACTCGCCGAAGAACCGACAACTCAGCAATTAGAGAAAATATATCTCGATTAGAATCCTTTAGTTTTTTTTTTCAATTGAAATTGGCAAAAAAAGAGAAAAACAGCGGCCAATAAGATTTTCTAGAATAGGAGAGGAAAAGAAAACGGAAAATAGAAAATTAATTATAAAAAATCCAAAAAAGTAATATCTTGAAAAACAAAAAAATAGTCTCATAAAAGAAAATCAGAAAATACGAAGATAATAAACACGAAACAGCGTTGAAGTCACAAATATGTAAAGTTAGGTTCACAATCTCTGACGAAGAAGCAAAAAAGCGCGCTCTTTCTGGGCTTTCTCCTTTTTCCTCTCTCACCAGACTCATCGATCGTTTCTTAAATAATGCCATCGGTTCCAATCAATAAACATTCAGAAACCCCTTCAAATCAAGTTCTCTCCTTTTTTTGTTTTGTTTTTGTTCTCTCATTCTAGGTTCAGGATTGGTGAACCATTTAGCTTGGGTTCTAATCAGCTTCATGGTAAGATACCAGCATCTGTTCGTCAGTGTAAGACCCTCGAGAGACTCATCCTTGGAGAAAACAAGCTTTCAGGTGTTCTTCCGGAATTTCCTGAGAGTCATAGTCTTTCCTATGTGGACCTCAAAAGCAACAACTTTGAAGGATCCATCCCCCGCAGCTTGGGAAGCTGTAAGAATCTCATGACCATCGACCTTTCTCGAAACAAACTCACGAGTATGATACCTCCAGAACTGGGGAATCTGCAAAACCTCGGATACTTGAATCTTTCACATAATCATCTGGAAGGTCCTCTGCCATCTCAGCTATCAGGCTGTGCGGGAATTCTGCATTTTGATGTCGGGAACAACTCATTGAACGGTTCTGTTCCAACGAGCTTCAGAAGCTGGAAAAGCTTGTCCACTTTAGTTCTCAGCGATAGCTTGACCGCCTCTCAGATCTGCGGATAGCTCGAAATGCTTTTAGAGGTGAGATTCCTTCCTCGGTTGGCTTGTTAAAGAGTCTGCGTTATGGCTTTAGACCTCAGTGGAAACGGATTCACTGGTGAGATTCCAGCCGCAATGGGGGATCTTATCAATCTCGAACGGCTCAACATATCCAACAACAAGTTGACAGGGTCACTATCTGTTCTTCAACGTCTTGAATCCTTATTACAGGTTGACGTCTCGTATAATCAGTTCACTGGTCCAATACCCGAAAATCTTATATCAGATCCATCAATGTTTTCGGGAAATCCAGACCTTTGCGTTCAAGCTTCTTACTATGTAAGTGCCGTGACCCATAATGAGTTTAAATCTTGCAAAGATCAAACCAAACTTAGCACATGGTAGATCGCCCTTATAGCAGTTGGGTCCTCTCTATCTGCATTGGCTTTGCCTTTTGCTCTTGTTTTGGTTTTCCGCTGCTGCAAAAGAGGAGTCAAGACAGAAGATGCTCATGTCCTCGACGAGGAAGAAGGCATTTCCTTGTTGCTTAACAAGGTTCTTGCAGCCACTGACAATCTAGATGACAAGTACATCATTGTAAGAGGGGCTCATGGAGTTGTATACAAAGCCTCTTTAGGGTCAGGCGAAGAATATGCCGTGAAAAAACTCATCTTTGCGGAACACGTACGCGCAAACCAAAATATGAAGAGGGAGATCGAGACAATCGGGCTACTTAGGCACAGAAATCTAATTCGGTTGGAAAGATTTTGGATGAGGAAAGAAGATGGCCTGATGTTGTACAGGTACATGCCCAATGGAAGCCTACACGTCGTTCTGCTCAGAGGTAATCCAGGAGAAACTGGTCTTGACTGGTCTGCACGGCTCAACATAGCCCTTGGGATCGCACACGGGCTAGCGTATCTACACCATGATTGTCATCCACCAATCATTCACCGTGACATCAAACCAGAGAACATACTCATGGACTCGGATATGGAGCCTCACATTGGAGATTTCAGATTGGCTGAGATTCTAGATGACTCAGCAGTTTCAACAGCCACCATTACAGGCACCACTGGTTACATTGCACCAGGTACACTTACTTCTCAACATAACATTTTCATATTTTGTTTACCGTCAGCTTATTCATCCTCTGAACTTTTTGCTATCAAACAGAAAATGCTTACAAGACAGTGAGAAACAAGGAATCAGATGTTTATAGTTACGGAGTTGTTTTGCTCGAGTTGGTAATAGGAAAGAGAGCAGTGGACATATCTTTCCCAGAGGAGACCGATATCGTGAGCTGGGTCAGATCTGTATTAAGCAGTTACGAGGATACTGCTGGTCCAATCGTTGATCCAACGCTTATGGATGAGCTTCTGGATACGAAGCTTAGGGAACAAGCAATCCAAGTTACAGACTTGGCACTTAGGTGTACGGACAAGAGGCCAGAGAACAGACCGTCCATGAGAGATGTGGTGAAAGAATTAACTGATGTGAAAGATCTTGTAAGAAGCACTTCTGGTTCAGTTCAATAGTTTTGGATTTTACAGGTTTATCGTTGCAGTAAGAATGTGGAGTATTTTACTATTCTCTATAACCACTAATATTGATTGTATATTTGTAACTAACAATGAGTTTCTTGAGTAACCTTGAAGATCTGAGAACCATATATAATATATCCGAAGATTTTTATTGCAAAATCAAAACTGTTGGGAGAACTAAATTACAAGAACAAGAGAGGCTTATACAAATTTGCTTATCTCAGTAAAATTTTAACCGGTGCTACCAGATAGCTCACCGGAGAAGGCACTACCATACGATGTGGAACCGGTTGGTGTCTGTGATGATGTTGAGATCCCTAGAGCTTTACGCATTTGCCTCAGTCTGAAAACATCTGTAGGTAGAGGCTGGCTTTGTATGGTTGTAGTATCATCTTCTTCTTGCCCTGTTACCAGAGAGTTAGAGATCGAGAGAGTAAGATAGGTAACCACCATTTACAATGGTTGTTCTAAAGCATAGATGATTCACTTCCATGAGCCAATATTATATATGCTTGAACATAACCATGGGCCAAGAGAACTTACTATCTGAATCTTTTCTTTTTGTAGCTCTTCTGTCTCTTGATAATCTTTGAGATCCACCTCGGGTTGAACCCGATGGATCGTTTTGACTTGGAGCATTGCCTTTAGCAGCAAAACTCTGCTTAGCAGTTTGACCTGTTGGTAAGTCACTCTGCAAACATATTGACAGAACAACATCCACATTGGGTGTTGGACCTGAAAAAATTGAGAGGATAATAACAAACTAGTCGGTTAGTGGAAACTTATTCAGGTGCACTGTACAAATACAACTTGGAGTTGGTTCAAAGATATTTACCGTCAACAATGGGCAAGTTAGCTAAAAACGCTAACAATGCAGGTGGAGTAGTCTTTGGTATTTCGTCAAATATGCTGGCTGATCCATGAGTTGCAGTTGCAGTCACATTACTTGGAAAGGTGGTCGAAGCAGAAGCTGCCACTGGGTTTGCAGAACTAGCAAACTCTACAGTCAAATCATGAATGGTTCAGATTTAGTTCACAATTCTATTCATCGTGCAGCCAAATGATGCTACAAACTGCAAAGTGACAATCAATACCTGATTTCTTTGTCGGCTCATAAACGACCATCTGAGTTGTATCTGGATAAACAACTTTTGACGAAGAAGCTACACTACCTGCAGCCCACAAGGTCATTTATTTACTTCAGTCATCACCAAAGTTCAACATAAGCGATTCAAACAAGAAAACTAAAATGTACAGACCTATAACTGCAGGTCCATGAGGTAGATTTGTCTTCTCTACTTTCTTATTCATATTCTTCACAAGCAACTATAGTGAACACATCGATCAGTTAGAATTAGTACTTACTAGATGCATCATCAGTTATTCAGGCTAAATGCGATATATTGCACAGGACATACCTCTTGTCTTGCTAAATGATCAAGCTCCTTAGAAGTGCATGGCCAAAGATCCATGTAACGGTACCGAGAAGCAACATCTTGAAGTGAACTCTCTAGAGCAGAAGATCCCTCTTCCCCTTTTCCGAAAAGTGCTTCTTTCCTTCTCTGCTCAACCTACAACAAGGTTGTCATAGTAAACAAATATCTCAGAGCAAATACTAGAAAGAAAAGCTGACTTCTCCATCAAACAGCACACTTGATACTGGGCTTATTGTAGATCTGATTTCAGAATTTTCATAGTTCCGCAGAGAGTTATCAAATGTCTCTTGTACGAGGCGCCACTCTGTCCTAGTTTATTTAAACAATACAAGTCGCATTTTCAAGAATCTTCCATGCAATCCAAAGTCAGTCAGATTGAATTAAAACCAATAAAACTGGCATTCTACAACAAAGTTGTCATCATAACAGAATCAACCGAAAAATAACTAAAAAAATTGCTTACAAAAGACAGCAAGCTAACTGTATTTGCTTTCCTAGTATACAATGACAACACTCAAATAAGTTAGACTACCTTTAGTATACTAGCAAGATCTCCATATGTTTGCTCAAACTGAATGAATCTTTTCCAGACCTGACAAGGATGGGGCAAGAAAAATGTTAATCCTAGAAAGCAGTTAGCAGTAGGGTATAACATATTACCACCAATTGACTTCTTTATTGTATTGGCATTTGAAACAGTATTTCACGTGAACCAGGCAAATAATATTGGGCTGTTTAGTTCAGTTTTAAACGTCTACCAACTCAATCACTGTTCATGAGGCTCAGATGTGAATCAAGATTACACCTCCAATTGCTAAAACATTATCATATTTAATCAAATTCAGAAATTCTATAATCAAATTAAGTTGCTCGGTTATTTCATTGGCAGGTCAGTTTTTTTTCTTGGCTCTTTTCATGCGTAAGAACAAGAACCGCCTTCTTGAACGGCTCTGACAAAACGAAACATCACTATCAGCGTACCTCAGCAGATTCTTCAGCTGGTAGTGTGCTTAATGCTCGTTCAAATAGAGCTCTGATATTTCTATCATCATTCAATCTAGTCAAGAAATCTGCATACCTGGAATTCAAAGCAAAAGCAGAGTGAAATTCTGGTTTAGGTATGTTTGGGAGAGAACAAGCTTGAGAATACTATATCTGAGAAGGCCCTAAAGTTGCATATTCAACAAAAAAGAGTTTCAAGTATATCTTAAGAAAAAATAAAAGGAAAGCAGTAAGGCTGCAGTGACACTCACTCAAGGATGTAAACGGGTTCACTCATAAAGCGTTTCAACCCCTCCTCAAAGATATTATGAGCAACCTGCGTAAGAATACAAACATAAACAATATTATTGTGAAACTGAATAAAAATTGAAATTAGACGCTACATTAGTACATTTGTCTTGCAAGAATGTCAAGTGTTGCAATTTTTGTAAGCGAATCGAACAGATGAAGACAAAGAGGAATGTACAAGAAAGAAAGGTAAGGTGCGTATACTACTTTGCAAACGAATGGAGAGTTTAAGTGCATCAATAACCAAAACACCCCAATATTCAAATCATTTTGACTTCATTATCATAGATTTTTCCTCGCTTACTCAAGCAACTAAGAGGAAATTAAGACGAGTGGGTTCTGGACTTGACATAACGACCACTACCTCCTTCATAATCAACTTATTCACATACCAACAAAATCAAACAAAAAAAGCAGTTCCAAATAGAAAGAAAGTCCACCTTTGGATCCTTGTCAAGACAAAAGGCCATCGTAGCAAAAGCAATATACACATGATATGTACAGCTGGGAGATTTTCTAGCATCTAAAAAGTACTTGCGAGCAGATTCAACACCCTCGGCCCTCCGGAGAAAACGAAGGAACTGCGAAAGCATATAAAAATATATATGAGAATGTTTCCAGTGAAAAGAAACAATCCAGAAGTGAAAAAAATTATACATGGGAAACAAATAGAGATGAAAAACAAATATCATGAGTATGGTGGAAAGATAAAATAGTCAGCAGATGAGAAGCATGTGACTATGAACAGAGGAGATATGCTTTTTATGCCAATCTTAGCAGTCCTAAGTTCTGAACTTTGCTTGTTCTTACTTGTATATGTGCCAAAGAGTTTGTGCTAACCCCCAAAATGCTTTCATATAATTTCTTTGCTGACTGCAAAAGCATACAAATAACAAAGAGTTTGAGAACAAAAGAAAAAGCTCAATAACGAGAAGCAAGCAGCAAGAATAAAAACCTGAATTGCTCCACGAGATTCCTCCAACTCAGCATAAGCATATTTCAACATTTCCGAATCTGACATAAGAGAGTGGGCAATGTAGACACTTTAGAGAAATATAAAAGACTCGAAACAATAAAGCAACTAATTCATATACATAATGAAAGAGAGGATAGATTAGATTTACCAGGAATGGCTTTAAGAGCTCGCTGAAATACTTTGATTGCAGCATCCGTGGAGCCAGATTTTATGTGCCACTCAGCATAGTCATACCATACATCGGGATAATGATATAAGCACATCAGACACTGTAAAACCAGAGTAATAATCAGCCAATTAAGAAAGAAACGCATTTTGGACATCTCACTGTCTCTTAGCATACCTGTTCATAGACATATATAATCCGCTTCGTTGACAAGGCCGTGTCAATCCTCTGAGGGTTTCCTCTGAAAATTACAATTGTATAAGAAGTAGAATATTGTTATATTTTAGAAGGACTAGTTGAAGAATAATATGCATAAGACCCAATCAACACTTGTTGGATGTAACTAGGTAGTAATTCATTCCAGTTTTCTAGTTAATATCATCATTAAATCTTAATCAGCAAAATAAGAGACAGAACAAGGTATAAAGTCTCATCATTAGGCGTAAACTGAACACAGCCAAATTTCTACCGAGGGACCAATTAACTGTTAAGCAGCTACGCAATGAAAAAAAAAAAAGGATGATGTTTTAGGGGTTTACTTTTCAAAGCATAAAAACTTCTTCCAGGCCACCCATTGAGCTTCTTCCTGCATAAAACCATAAGGCGGTGTAAATTACCAGAGTGAGAATGATGCTCAATTGAAAAAAATGAAAGAACTTAAAGCTCAATATGTATTTCCTATCTTAATAACCTGATCTCATGACGTGAATTTATGCTCATAATGTCATATAGCCAATTTAAGTGTCAATATATCCAATTTTGTCGAATTCAAAAAGATAGAAGAAATTTACACTTAGCAGTTCCAAAAAGAAGCAATGGATTAGAAATTCTTTACCTTCGAAGATCCTGTTGGTGGTACAGCAAGCATATTCCAATCAATTTCTTCAATGTACTTCTTGCGCTCCCTATATACAGCTCTGGCACTATTAAATTTTGGTTGATACTCATTTACAAGTCCTTTGGCCTGTTCACAGGATAGATTAGATCATCCACCAACCAAACAAAGCGAAAGAAGTTCATAAGAAACCACACAAAATTTGTAAAACAAAAGCTTACCAATTGACGGCTAACAGAATTTTCAAAGTTTTCATAATCTTTCCAAATCTGTTCAACATGGTGAGTCGGAGTTAATATAGCTCTCTGATACACTTTTCGGAGAGCAATCTTCCGTTGCGAATCTTCATGGGGGTTAAGAGCCTGCAAGAGAATCTATTAGTTTCTCTGCAATAATAAAAATTTATTAGTATCAAGTACAACGTTAGAATGATATAACGAACCGGAAGAGATTTTAGAAAGGTAATGTACTCGGTCCATATAGGCCCAGATGCTATGTCTGTCCCTGGTGATTCATACATCGACTAAACAACCATCAGTAAGGCCCAGTTTATCTTATGTGTTGGCAGGTTAAGGATGCAAAGCGTAAGAATGTGCTTGCTATTGCTGAGGATAGCAAATTAGCAATACCCTTAAAACCATTTCTCTTAGGATTGACACACTATCAGCCAAAGAGAATCCCATCATGAACTTTTACCGTAGTATAAATATATGTGATAATGCATAGGAAGATGAATCAAAAACCATTCCATTATCACAATGAAGTGTCATGACATGTGAAAACGAACAAGGGAATCAACAGTATATGATGAACGTTTGACTCGACAATGATTCAACAAAGTAAAAAATGGACGCATTACACATTTTAATGCCAGTTATAAGAAACTACAAGAAGTTTGAATAGAGCTAGAGGATTGGACAGATATTTCTAGTATTTTCAAGCCATGTGAACACCTCAATTTGAGACACGAAGTGCTTCCATCTACTTAATCAAAGTAAACACGCATATCCGTTACAGTCATCAACTGTCCCAAATTATTTCTATGCCTATTAACGAAAAGATCATGAGCTAGATAATATAATGTAAACCAGCTTACAACAGTATTACAAATACAATCTGTCAAGTCGAAGAACTACCAGAGACTGACGTGACAAAGTTTGAACGCAGACAAGCTCTAGTAACTATCAACTATATTTAGCACAAAATCGAACAACTCATATCTCTTACTACACAGAACTTTTTCCATTACTCACAAGCGAAAAATTTCCCTCTATATATCGGACATGTACACAGGATAAAATGAAAAGAAAAAGAAAGACACAATAGAGGCAAACTCCTAAAGAGAAGCGATACCAATATAATTAAGCATAAACTCAAAAGCCTTTGTGGTCTCCTCTTGACCCTCTGCTCCTTTCTTGTCGTAGACCTTTCTGATGAACCGAATGTAACATTGCCTAAGAGAATAAGATGTTTGAATTATATTGAAGGAGATGGAAAGACTTGCATTGTAGCTTAAGCAAGAGGCCCGACATAACAGTGAGACGGAAAGATCATGTATTGACTCTTATCAACGACACAAAAAAAGGAAAGCATCTCATACCAAAGAGGAACTTGAAGGCAGGTCAACAAGCAACGACTAAATATCTGTTTCGTAGCATCATCATTGTTTACAGCCATTTGTGCCTCCACATATTGCTTCCAATATCTCGCCTACACAGGAGCTCACAATTAAGCAAATACCCACTTAACAAAACAGGAAACTTTTCAGCACAATTACGCGGCAGTGAAGCTATTGGAAACTTACAGAAGTGGGATACAGTGACAAAAGCTGTTCGTAGATCGGCGTTGCCTGAGCAATTGGTAAGTGCTGAAGGAAGCAAACAATTTCACAAAATCCAACAATTAAAAAGTCAGAAAAATTGTCACGACTTACGAGAAATCAAACCAAGTATAAAAAACTGGGAAAAAAAGTTGTACCAAGGCTCTCCTGGCCAAAGCCTCTGCTTCCTCGATGTTGTACTTATCAGCCATAAATTCAACCACCAAAAAGACTCGTTGTACTTAATCAGAAGAAAAGACCTTCAATTCACTCAGTGGTGGTACATGTAAACCCTAATCTGATATTTAATCCTCCGCCGAGTCTAGCCAAATCTTCTACAACTTCAATGCCATAAGTCTCGCCTCCAAAAGGACCCGTTGTACCTCAGATCGCAAGAACAGACCTTCAGAAGTTTACCCGGCGGTGTTATAAGTAAACCCTTATCTGAGTTTCAACAATCCTCCGACGGGTCTGGCCGAATAACGGTGGCCGGCGATAACCTATAGCCGAGATGAAGAACGGAGAGACTCAAAGTTATAGCCTTTAGACAAAAGAAAAAATTCCGCGACTCACTTTTGGGTTGGACTGAGTCGACAAATAAAATAAAAAATATGGGTATTGTTTTGGGCCTAAATTGTAGGCCCAAATAGTGGACGTGGGTCTATTGAGTCTACATAATCTTAACTTAGACTCGTTTCAATGTCTAAGTTAACATTTTTATTCTACCCTTTCACTAATTTTATGTCTACGTGACAGCATCTCCGATCCAACTCTCGAACCTCTAAATTAAGGTTTTTTTATCTCCAATCCAACCTTCAAACTCTCAAATTTTAAAATTTTAAATTGTAAAATTTCAAATTTGAGGTTCTAGTATTTACACCTTTAAGAACATCTCCTACCAAGATCCTTAGGGTGACAAATCTTCAAAATGAAGGTTTCATTGTTCCAATGGTAAATCCTTAAATCCACTTTTAAAAGAATTTATATTTTGCATTATGGTCTTCAATATCAACAATTATTAGTTATGTTGATATAACTTTCATAAATAAATATAAAACTCAAAAAATTACATACACTATTAATAAATAAAAAGTTACACAATAATATAAATTATTTATAAATAATAATAAGACACACACAAACCAAATCATAAAATTACATGTAAATATCAAATCATTCAATAAAACTATTTCCGTAATCAGCTCGTATATTACTCTTATATGATCAATTGATGCATTTTGAAGTGATAATGCTTACCTAATATTATTAGTATTGTAGTACAGATTTTATCTTGTGTAAAATTTATGTGTTTATGTAACTTTATTTTCTTGTGTTGATTTACTTTGTGTGTTGATATATTTTTATCATGTATATTTATAAAAATGTTATGTAATATTTCTTCTAAATTGGTAATTTTGATTTTATCTTTAATGCTTTTATTTGATTTTTATATGTGATAATCAAATTTATAAGGATATATTTGCATATTTAAATGAACTAAAATGAAAAATAAAAACAAAAAATAAGTTTATTGGTAAAATATATAATTATAAAAATTAAAAAATAAAGTAAATAGTATTTTAAGGATATGAATAGTGGAACTTCAAATTTGAGGTTCCACTATTTAAAACCTCAAAATTTGAGGGTTTGAGGTAGGAGTGGAATTATTATCCGGTATCCGGTATCCGCTCCGATCCAATTCGAAAAAACGGATATTCGGTTAGTTCGGATATGGATCCGGATAATAAAATAACATATCCGGCGGATTCGGATACGGATAATATAGAAAAAAAATAAAACCGGATATCCGGTATCCGTTTAGAACCATATAGCAGAGAGAGAAAGCTCTCTTTCTTATCCTTGGAAACCATGCGAAATCCCTTTTGTTCGTAGTGATTTCTTAATGACAATGATCTTCTCCAAGCTTGGTCGCTCATTTTCTCGTTCAAGGGTCCGTTTCCGATTCGTTGATTTCTTCTCAGATTCGTAGTTGATTTGTTCTCCTTTTTTTTTTTTTTTTTTTGGGGTGAAATTAGGGATTGTTGTACGGTGGTGGTGTGAGATCGGCGAGGCTGCTTGCTCCGCCGGCTATTGAAGCGGCGTCCGTTAATCAAGTGGACGGTGGTGGATTAGGGTTTCTGAAGCGGCACTTTGCTACGTTAACTGGTTGAAAGGGACTTGTCAACAATGATTTAACCGGTGTTTTCGCTAATCCAAGACTTCGTCGATTCTTCCCCGACGAAACTCTGAAGAGGAAGAGTATGTCGCAAAAACCCCTAATTTTTTTAATTTCAGGTGTTCTTACTGTAATTGAATTAGTTGAGAAGTGTGTTCTCATTAGTTGTTTTTGTTGTATCCATTTTCTTCGATTTTTGCAGATTATGAGAACTACTTTCCTAAAGATACAAAGCAAGAACCCAAGAGTGACCAGAAATCCGAATCTAAAGGTGAACAGATTTAGGATTTTCTGATTTAGGATTTTCAATTTCCTTATCTCCTTTTTTCATAGAGTGTTTTTGCTTTGGAGGTTAGGAAAAAGCTTTGAGCTTTCTTTCTATTTAGTTTTTAGTGTGACGATCCTTAACTCGCAACTTATTCCATTTATTTCATTATGCGAAATGTGAAATACAACGTTCGAACAGTGTTTGCAGAGGAAAGTTAATAGATCACTGGGTTTTCACTTCAAGTATCCTTGGAAAGTCGACTTCGCCGCACCTGAGTCGGCAGAATCCGACGGCGGTGGTTTCTTCCGTCAACCCCTTTCTGTGATACACGCGTAGCCACGTGTTGCTCATTCGTTCAATCTTATCTCTTATGTATTGGGTTTCACGTTGGGCTTGTGTAATGGGTTTCATGATTTGGGTAATTTGTAAAACCGGGATTGTTGGGCTTCGAATATTTTATATGTTGCCCATTTTGTTGGGCCTTAATGAAATAGACGGAAAAAAAAATTAACCATATAATCCGGTTCTGGATATCCGCGAATATCCGGGTTTTTCAACGGATATTCGGAACCTAGATATCCGGAGCTTTCGGATCCGGATTCGGATAATGAAATTGATTATCAAGCGGATACGGATTCAGATTTGGATACCTTGAAAAACCCGGATATCCGCTTCGTTTCCAGGCCTAGTTTGAGGGTTGGAGAACCAAAAACCTCAAATTTAAAGGTTTGAGGGTTGGGTTGGAGATGTTTCAAAACACTAACATATATTTATTTTCCAATCCATACAACATATATTTTTATCAATAAACTTACTTTTTTTTATTTTTTTTTATTTTAGTCCGACTAATTAAACACCTTTTAAATGCAAATATGTTCGTATAAATTTAATTATCACATAGAAAAAAAAATACATTAAATTTAAAATCAAAATTACCAATCTAAAAGAAATATTACATAACATTTGTTATAAACATGATAAAAATACATCAACACATAAAGTAAATCAACACAAGAAAATAAAGTTACATAAACACATAAACATCACACAAAATAAAATTTGTACTACAATAATAATAATTAGGTAAGTTATCATTTCGAAATGCATTGATTGATCATATACGAGAGCATTGCAGAAATAATTTTATTGAATAATTTCATATTTTACATAGAATTTATGATTTGGGTAACTTTTTCTACAATGTAATTTTATATTTTACATATAATTTTATGATTTGGGTTATGATCATATAATGTAATTTCATATTACCGTGTAACTTTTATTTATTAATAGTGTATATAATTTGTTTATGAGTTATAAATTTGTTATGAAAGTTTTATCATCATATTTAATAATTGTTGATATTAAGGATCATAATGCAAAATACTAATTCTTCTAAAAATGGATTTGAGGAATTATCATTCAAGTAATGCACCTTCTCTCGGATGGATAAGCTTTTCTCTTATTAGTTTTTTTTTTCTCGCCGCAATTGGATCCTGTATTTTTTGTTTTCGTCTTAAAAAATTCACTTTTAGGCATTTGGAAGATATGAAAGAGGGGAAACCAATCATACGGAGATCTATCTCAGTGGATGTAGTAATATATGGAGATTTTTTACATTGGTGATTTAAAGAGCTCATAAGAGAAGATGGATTGGTAGATATGAAATAGGGTTGGGGAAATATTAATTGATTGCCGTAAGTAGAAATGTAATTGTAACTGGAATTTCAATATGGTGAAGACGACGGTGAGATTTATATTAATTTTCATCATTTTTTTAGGTTTTATTATTAAATTGAATAATTTTTGCTTTCTTCGAAACTATAGTGTAGAAGGTCATGTTCAATCATTTTGTTGCAACTTTTTCCTTCTCTTTGTCGGATTTTAGTTTCCTTGTGTCGCTGTGTACTTGTTAGACTTCTAAAGAGAAAAATATAACACGAAGGTTTTGTGCTTTTCCACGGTTATCTATACTGTTGAGGCTGTTATACTATAAGAAAACACGCGCATTTTCTCCGGGTTTCAAACCGTCGAAAATGATCGACGGAATACCGAGGGCATACCGAGGGAATTTCGACGGTTTGATTTTCCTCGGAAATCGGTCGGAATATTCCGACGGATTTCCGAGGGAATATCGACGAACCGATATTCCCTCGGAAATCCGTCAAAATAATCCGACCGTATCATCACCGTCGGAAATCCTTTGAAAATTTTTGATCAATTTCCGACGGATTTAGACAGTTTCAGTTTTAGCCGGGATTCTGAAATTGTCTCGGCTAAAATTGAATGTCTGAATCCGTCGGAAATCCCTCGGAAGGCTAAAACCTGACATTCCCATCGGCTAAAACTGATTTGTTAAACCTCAAATCCGTCGAAAATCCCTCCGAAAAATCTTAGGGATTTCCGACGGTTTAGGGTAATAAACCTCAAATTAGCCGGATTTTTAACATGTTTGGTCTTGATAAATGTAGAAATACCAAATTAAAACTACTTTCTTTGAAATATCTATAAGAATCAAACATTTTTAAGTTTTTTGTTGAAACTCTAATCAGACACGTAAGTGTCATTATATGTTCTATGTGTTTTTATGAAAGCTTGAACTCGTTCATCGATCGATTGTTACAAAATCCAAAATAACTTGTTTTGTTTAGTTTTCAAAGATTTTTCTTATTAGTATGTATCAATCATGGTTATTAAACACTAAATTTTACGAAATCTTCAAAATCTAAACCCTAAACCTTAAACCCGTCGGAAATCTCTCGGAAATTTCTGAGGGATTTCCGACGAATCTTGATAATTTATTGGTTTACATCCGAAAAAATGCCAAGTGTAAAACAAAATATCAAGGTCCGTCAGAAATCCTTAAAAATTTTCCGAGGGATTTCCGATGGATCCTGAAATTTTACCCGCGAAATTAAACCGCCAAACAAAAATTGCTCAAAATAGAGGCAGTTAATTAAATTTGATTTCCAACGGATTCCCAAAGGAATGGGTCCGTCGGAAATCTTTAATCATATAAATTGATTCATCTTCTTCTCTTTCAATTTCTTTTCTCTTCTTCTCCTCTCCGCTCCTTTTTCCTCTCTACGAAAACTTTCTTCTCTCCTCTCCTCTCCTTCTTCTCTTCTTCTTCTTCTCTTCTTATTCTTCTTCTTCTTTACTTCTCGCTTCTTCTTTTCTTCCCACCGGAGCTCGCCCACCGCCGCCAACCGCAGCCCACCGCAGCCAACGGCCCATCAATGTAAGTCCCCAATTTTTTTTGTTGTTGTTGTTGTTAGGGTATGTTGTTAGAGTAGGTTGATTTTTGTGGAATTTGTGGTATTAGATTGTTAATTAGATTAGGTTGTTAGATTAGGTTGATTTTTGTGGATTTGTAAATTTTTTTGTGTGGATTATGTTGAATTTGTGATAATATTTTAGATTAGATTTTGTTAAATTTTTTAGAATTATTAGATTTAATTAAAAATGTTTTTTATAAATATATTTTTTATAAATGAATTTTGTAAAATCGTTTTTAATACATATATTTATTAAAAACGATTTTTTATAAATATATTTTTTGTAAAAGGTATTTGTAAAAATGTTTTTAATACATATAATTATTAAAAACCTTTTATATAAATATATTTTTTAAAAACGTTTTATAAATATATTTTTTATAAATGAATTTTTTAAAAACGTTTTTAATACATATATTTATTAAAAAAGCTTTTTTATAAATATATTTTTTTACAAAAGGTATTTGTAAAAACGTTTTAATACATATAATTATTAAAAACGGTTTTTTATAAATATATTTTTTAAAAGCGTTTTTGATAATTATATTTTTTTTAAACGTTTTTTTATAAATATATTTTTAATACGTTTTTTAAAATTGTATTTTTAAAAACGTTTTTTATATATTTTAATGAAAAACGTTTTTAATAAATGTATTTATAAAAAACAATTTTTATAAATGTATTTTTTTAAAAAAAATTTGGTGTTTTAGATATATATTTTTATGATTATTTAGATGTTTTATTTTGATGATTCAATTTTTCTGTTTTTATTTTTGTAGGTCTTACGGTCAATTCGATCGAGACCGTTCTGTCGGTTCGAAGCAATTGGGGCGGAGGAGTACTTCCGCAGCTCCGAGCTCGAGTACTCTTCCGCCTTCTATGCCTCTTGCGCCGGCTATTCCGGAAAGTGAGAGTGTATCTCCTCCGTCGATCATGACCATCGAGGAGCTCGTCCAACAGCCGAGATGAGAATTACTCACAGTTCTTGATCCGGACCTCCGCAATCCGAGATCTACTTGGTAATTTTTTTTTTCTTAATTAATAATTTTTTTTTGTTTAATTCCCAATTTTTAATTTGTTTTTTTTTATAGGTTTGGAATATCAGAGAATGACATTAACAAGTCGATTATGAAGATGTTGCACTCCATCCTCGACAAAACGTACAAGAAATTTTCGGATATTCCGTCAGACGAACAAAACATGTGGTTCCGGACGTTTGCGGTAAGTTATCATTTATTTATTTTTTGTTATATATTTTGATATTTTTTTTAATTTCTTTAATTCTATTTCTTTTGTGGCAAAAATTTAATTAGAAGTGGACCACCACGAAAACAATGGAGACAGAATTTTTCAAGGAGGCTAGAACGCAATTCTCGCGCAACATGAACGAGTGGAAGAAGGTTTGGAGAAGGCGTGGAGAGAAGCCAAAATGTTTGAACGAGGAGGTGTTTAAGGACTACATCTTGTATTGGCAAGACCTGAAGACCGTAGCTCTATCTCAGACTAACTCCAATAACCGAAATAGTCTCCGAGAAGGGAAGGGACCCGCTATCCACAACAACGGGGCGAAGAGCTTCAAAAAATCCGAAATCGAAATGGTAAGTATTTTTAGTGTTTTTAGTTATTTTTAAATATCTATTTTATTATATTTATTAGTAACTAACGGTTTAGTTATTTTTTAAACGGAGGAAGACGGCGAAGTTCCGGATCACCTAAAAGTGATGGTGAAGACGCACACCAACAAGAAGACCAGCCAAATTCAAGATCATGTCGTCAGGGAGCTCGTCGAGAAGGTGACGAAGGTGCAAGACGAGATCCTTACCCAGAGATCGCAGGACGGCATCACCGCTTCCAACCAGCTCACTCGGTCCAAGATCAACGATCTCGGGGTAAGTAATAATTATAGATTATCATTTCAATTTAGATATTTATTTTTTAATAAGATTTATTGTTTGGTATTGTTTTTGTAGGAGGTACTTGTTAAAAAAGGTCGTCGGCCAGGGTTGGGTAAGATTGCGTCCCAACCCTCAACTTCTTCGGGTGGTTTTTCGACGGATCCAGAGATTCTCCGGCAAAAGGAAGAGCTCAAGGAGAAGGTAACGGTTTTGGAGGACGAGCTCTCGACTCAGAAAACGAAGAGCGAGGCTTTGGAAAACAAGCTCTCGACTCAACAAACAAGGAGCGACAAAATGGCGAATTACTTCAAATCGAAATTCCCTGATTTTCCGCCATATTTATTTTGATTTAGTTTTTTTTTTTTGTTGTAATTTTCCAACAATTTCTAACACTTTTAAAAATATTTTATAATTTTATAAGATTTTTAAATATTAATTAATTTTAAATTTTCGTTTTTAATAAATTATTTAATATATAAATAATTCTATTTCTTTCTTTTTAAAAAAAAAAATTCGAATTTTATAAATCTGTCGGAAATTTCCGACAGATTCCTTGGATCGTACAAACAACAAGATTGATCGATCCCATTTTTTTAGATCGATCGATCCTTAATCCGTCGGAAAATTCTGAGGGATTTCCGAAGGATTAATTATCCGACGAATTTCCGAGGACCGAGCACCCTCGGGAAATTTCCGAGGGATTTCCGAGGACTTATCCGTCCGGGATAATTTCATCGGAAATCCTTCGGAATTATCCCGGACGGACAAGTCCTCGGAAATTTTCCGAGGGTACTCGGTCCTCGGAAATTTCCCGAGGGTACTCGGTCCTCGGAAATCCGTCGGGTAATTAAGCCATCGGGAATCCGTCGGAAATTTCCGACGGATTTTGATTTCCGAGGAGATAGATCCGAAGGCTGAAATCCGTCGGAAATCCGTCTGGAAAGTCTGTTTTCGATGGGATAGCGACGGTTTTGGCCGTCGGTTTCAGACAGTTTTCTTGTAATGTTATGGTGTTCATGCGATTTGTGGAGGCTTAGCATATTAATCTCCATTGGAGATACGATATTCTTCCCCGTGGTAAAAATGGTATATAGATTTTTTTCTCTTATATATAGTTTTTTTTCTCGGCAAGCATCCTGTATTTTTTTATTTGTTTTGGTCTTGAGAAACTCACTTTTAGGAATTTTGGAAGATATGAAAGAGGGGGAAGTTAATCATACGGAGATCTACTTAGTGGAAGTGATAATATATAGAGACTGTTTACGTTGGTGATTAATTAAAGAGCTTCTCCATAAAAGAAGATGGTAGATATAAAATAGGGTTGGGGAAACATTCATTGATTACCGTAAGTAGAAATGTAATTGGAACTGGAATTGCAATATGGTGAAAACGATGGTGAGATTTATATTATTTTTTATTATTTTTTATTTTATTTTTAGGGTTTATTATTTTATTTAGGGTTTATTATTGGGATACTTGCAAAAATAACTCACAAATTGTTGTCAAATGCAAACATAACCTTTTTTTTCTCCATCTTCAACAAATACCATTTTTTCTCTTTTATATCCTTCACAACCACACATATTCACGAAAATGCCATTATGTTCTTAATTATATATATATATATATTTTTTTATTTTTTTAAAATAGCAAAAAGACACAATAATCCATGACATATCACTTATTTACGAAAATGCCATATTCTTCAATTTTCCCAACCACCATTAACAACCAATTTCAAGCTCTAAATGTTTACCCAACCGATTTTCAAGCTCTAAATGCCCAATGTGTGATCTCATAACCTCATAATCTCTCATTTCCTCTCCAATTTCATAAAAAAACTCTATAATTTACGTTTTAAAAATTGCAAATTCATTGATCTTGTGATTTTCAGTGATATTGGCATAAAAAACGACCGGGCCTTTATGGTATTGTTGAAATTCGAAGTTCTGGGCGCTTGGCGAAGCAAAAAAACGAGCTCAAACCGAATCTAGGTAATTTCCAACTTGATTTTCGTAAATTTCAGATCTGCTTCGCGATAACAGACTTCACCTATATCGGAGACTTCATGTGAAGTCTTCTAGTCAACTTCGCGATAACAGACTTCACCAATATCGTAAATTTTCAGATATGCTCTATATCGGAGACTTCAGGTGAAGTCTTCTAGTCAACGCAGAAGTTAGTTTTGCAATTGACCATTTTTTGAGTTTTTCAACGGACACTTCATGCGAAGTCTGCGAAATATCCTTTGAAAACAAAAAAAAATGATGCAGACTTCATGCGAAGTCTGCGTAAAAGCGAGGTTAGTTTTGCATTTGACCAAAAGTTTGACATTTTAGAGTAGACTTCAGTTGAAGTCTGGAAAAAACAGACTTCACATGAAGTCTACTCTAGGTCAGTTTTGCATTTGACCAAAACTTTGACTTTTTATAGCAGACTTCATATGAAGTCTGCTATGAAAAGAGAGGTTAGTTTTGCGTTTGACTAAAATTTGAAACATTGACCAGGAAAATCATTTAATTAGCAGACTTCGGGTGAAGTCTGAAGTATTTCGAAAAATTCAGCAGATTTCATGCGAAGTCTCCAATTAATTTAATTCAAAATTTTGGTCAAATGCAAAACTAACCTAGCGTAGACTTCGTATTAAGTCTGCACGTTTCAGACTTCAAATGAAGTCTACTTTACTAAAGTCAAACTTGGTCAATTGCAAAACTAACCTCTAGTAGATTTCAAATGAAGTATACTTTACTAAGTGTGAAATGCCTTAGTTTTGCATTTGATCTCTCAATCTAAATCTAGTATTAAGAACTAACATATGTAAAGGATCTAACAAGAATCAACCTAAATCATCATCATCTAACCATCAAGACAATTAACTAATGATGCAAATGCACACAATCAATGTTAATCCTTAGGTCTAGAACACTTGAATAAGGTTAATTCACTCTCATGACACTAACCTCTTTATTAATCACTTAATCAAGATCAAATTCTCATTTGTGATTAGATGACTAACAAACTTTAATATCAAGTTCCAATAACCAAAATATACCTTAGACAACCATTCTCATGAGCTAAGATATGTAAATCTCTTATTTAGTTCTTTGGGAAATTTCATCAAACACTTGGTGTGCATGAAATTCTCTTAGTTCTAAATTTAATTTTCTCAAGCCTAATCTAGCATTAAGAACACTAAATAAGAAAGGAGAGCAAGAATTCATAACATAATCATCATAAATCAATCATCATAATCAATCAAACCATGATGCAACAAAAAGTCTAAAATCTAAAGAACATGAAGAACAAAAGAGAAAAAGACATAAAGATAAAGAAATTACATAAATAAAAGATAAGGGGTGAAGAAATCTTCTCTAGAGTGGCATATGTATGAAAAACAATCAAAATCCCTCAAAAAAGAGAGTTTGGGTCGATCCCAACTCTTGGGAGAAGAAGACTTTCTACAAAAATTAGGTATAGAAATTTTAAATAGTCAAAGGGGTCAAACTAGGTCAACTCTGGTCAATGGCACTTACACCGACGTCACGGATCGGTGCAACAGATCGGTGCTAAGGACTTTTGCTTTTGTTGTCACACCGAGCAGCTACACCGACCAGTGGACTCGGTGTAGTCCCCTGAAGAAACCGTCTCGGCCAAGCGGACATGGCTTTGGTAAATCAGCCATATCTCTCAAACCACACGTCCGAATGACTTGATTCCAACTCCTTCCTCTACAAGTTCCATGAAGACCATTGGAGGTGATTCAGATCGGAAGGCCTTCGTCTGGCCATATCTTTGAGACACCTCGGGTGAACCCTTCCTTCTCTTATGCTCCATCACTCCAAACTTTCTCAAATGTCTCCAAAACACCTAGAAACGCTCCAAATGCATGCAAGTCTCACTAGGACCTAATGCAAACACCTAATACTCTAATTTAGACCAAAATGCTATAAAAACTATGAAAGACACATGCATGAGACCCGAAACACTAAATAATATGCATGCTAAAACGGGTAAAATAGGGGAATATCACCTCCTCGAAATGATGGATATGATCTCTTTTATAGATCACGTAGATGACGCATTCCGATACTTTGAATATGTTTCTTGAATGTTGTAGTAGGAAGCGCCTTGGTAAATAAATCTGCTGCGTTGTCACTTGAGCGAATGCATCGAATATCCACTTCTTGATTTTTCTCTAGCTCTTGATTTTTCTGTCGCTCTTGATATAGCTTTCTTTTGTCTGGGCAACGCATGCAGCGTTATCTTCATACAAGATTGTTGGTTCTTTGCTGGTGATTATTCCGGTGGCTTCTTGAATGTGGTGAGTTATGGATCTGAGCCATACACATTCTCTACATGCCTCATGAAGTGCAATAATTTCTGCATGATTTGAAGAAGTGGCAACCAAAGTTTGTTTTTGAGATCGCCATGAGATTGCAGTTCCTCCAATGGTGAAAACATATCCTGTTTGCGACCGAGATTTATGCGGATCTGATAAATATGCTGCATTTGCAAAACCAATTGAACCAAATTTGGAATTTTGAGGATAAAATAATCCCAAATCAATCGTTCCTTGAAGATAACGAAATATGTTTTATCTCATTCCAATGTATGCGCGTAGGTGACGAACTATATCTTGCAAGTAGATTTGTAGCAAATGCTATATCTGGTCGGGTGCAATTTGCAAGATATATAAGTCCACCAATAGCGCTCATGTAAGGTACTTCATGACCTAACTCTTCCTTGTTATCTTCACAAGGTCGGAATGGATCTTTTGCAGTATTGAGAGATCGATTAACCATTGGAGTACTTAAAGAATTCGCTTTATCCATATAAAAACGTTGTAAGATCCTTTTGGTATAATTTGATTGATGCAAAAATACTCCATCTCGAAAGTGCTATATTTTGAGTCGAAGACAAAATTTTGTCTGTCCCATATCTTTCATTTCGAACTCTTCTTTCATATGAGTTCCTACATCATCAATTTTTTTTTGAGTTCCAATGATGTTCAGGTCATTAACATATACATCAATGATCACAAATCCTGATGAGGATTTCTTAATAAAGACGGAAGGGCAAATTGCATTATTCACATACCCTTTCTTTTGCAAAAATTCGCTTAAGCGATTATACCACATGCGCCCGGATTGTTTTAATCCGTAAAGTGATCTCTGTAATTTGATCGCACATATCTCTCTAGATTTTGAGTTTAATGCTGCAGGCATTTTTAATCCTTCTGGATCCTCATATATATATCATTATCACGTGATCTATATAGATATGCTGTCACTACATCCATAAGGTACATTTCTAGATTTTTGGATGCCGCAAGGCTCATTAAAAATTTGAATGTAATTGTATCCATAACCGGGGAATATGTTTCTTCATAATCAATTCCCGGTCTTTGAGAAAATCCTTGTGCAACAAGACGGGCTTTGTATCTTGTTACCTCATTTTTCTCATTTCTTTTCCATACAAAAACCCACTTGTACCCAACCGGTTTTATATCTTCAGGTGTAGTGACAATAGGTCCAAAAACATTTCTTTTATTGAGGGAGAATAATTCATTTTTCATGGCCATTTGCCATTTCTCCCAATCAGGCATTTTCTGACACTCTGATACGGACCTTGGGTCTGGATCATCAACTTCATAATCAATGTCTTTGGATAGAGAGAATGAGAAAATTTCATCATTATCTTCTATTTGATTTCTATCCCATATTTTTCCGTCTTGGACATAGTTAATGGAAATCTTATATTTTTCTTTGTCATTTTCGTCTTCAAGACTTTTCTATGTATGTGGTTCTTCTGGACCATTTTCATATATGTCTTCTGGACATTTTTCTTTATATGGTTCTTCGGGAACCTTTTCGTTTTGGTCTCCCAATTTATTTTTCTTCCGGGGATTTTTGTTCTTAGAACCAATTGGCCTCCCCCTTTTCAAATGAATTTTGGGTTCATTTGCTATATTCCCATCAATTTGTTCTTCAAGAACGTTAATTGTTGATGGAGCATTCGCAGCAGGTATATATGAATTTGTCACCCTTTTTGTATCGGTGAACGCATCTGGTAACTGATTTGCCATATTTTGTAAGTGTACGATTTTCTGAACTTCGAGTTCGCGTTGATTTGTAGGGGGATCTAGGTGCAACAAAGACGGTGTGCACCATGTAACATTTTTTTGGAATCTCTTTAATTCCTCCCCTAACGCTGGAAATTCATCTTCATAAAAATGGCAATCGGCAAAACGAGCCGTAAACATATCACCAGTTTGCGGTTCAATGTACCGAATTATACTTGGTGATGTATAACCAACGTATATACCCAATCTCCTTTGTGGCCCCATTTTTGTTCTTTGCGGTGGGGCTATAGGAACATAAACCGCACAACCAAAAACACAGAGATGGGATACATTTGGATCTTGGCCAGGTGTTAATTGTAAAGGAGAATGTTTATTATATGCGCTTGGTCTTATCTGGACCAACGACGCCGCATGCAAGATAGCATGACCCCATATAGAATTTGGGAGTTTTGTTCTCATTATTAACGGTCTTGCAATGAGATGCAGCCGTTTAATCAAGGATTCAGCCATGCCATTTTGTGTATGTACATGGGGGACCAGATGTTCAACATCGATTCCCATTGACATACAATAGTTATTAAAAGCTTGTGAAGTGAATCCGTGGTTTATTGGGTTAATTTTAGCATCTTTTGAGTTCTTATTTTAGGTTTGGGAATTCGACCAAAAAAAGCCCAAACTTTTCAGAAATCGCCAAAAAAAGCATGAACTTCTTCTCTGACCAAAAAAAACCCAAACTATATTTGACTTGCCATTTTAATCACATATTTTTCGTTGACTCGCCAATATAAGCACGCCGTAACAGAAAAGTTAACGGCTGTTATCTTGACGTTACTGTGCACGTTAAGTAAAACGACGTCGTTTTGTCCATTCTTAAAACGACGTCGTTTTACTTGTTTTTTAAAATCAAAAACATGTTGGTCTAGGGGATTCGAACCTACCATTTCCATGGTCAAACAAAATGGACTCTTGCCACTAGGCTACTAACAATCTCAATGGTTTTTCTAACATACTATCTTTTATACTTGACTAAATTTTAAACAAAATCACTTAAAATCTTTCAAAAAATTCACAAAATTACAAAAATTCAAGAAAAATTCTAAATAATCAAAATTAAAATTACGAAAATTTAAAAATTATTTTCTTTAAAAATTAAAAATAAAAAAAATTCTGAAAAGTTTAGAAAATTCCAAAAACCAAAAAATTCCAAAAATGCTAAAATATTAATATTAATTCCGAAAATGTTCCGAAAATATTCCGAAAATATTTTCGGAACATTTTCGGAATTCCAAACATTTTCGGAATATTTTCGGAACATTTTCGGAATTAATATTAATATTTTAGCATTTTTGGAATTTTTTGGTTTTTGGAATTTTCTAAACTTTTCGGAATTTTTTTATTTTTAATTTTTAAAGAAAATAATTTTTAAATTTTTCGTAATTTTAATTTTGATTATTTAGAATTTTTTTTGAATTTTTGTAATTTTGTGAATTTTTTGAAAGATTTTAAGTGATTTTGTTGAAAATTTAGTCAAATATAAAAGAAAGTACGTTAGAAATATCATTGAGATTGTTAGTAACCTAGTGGCAAGAGTCCATTTTGTTTGACCATGGAGGTGGTAGGTTCGAATCCCCTAGACCAACATGTTTTTGATTTTAAAAAACAAGTAAAACGACGTCGTTTTAAGAATGGACAAAACGACGTCGTTTTACTTAACGTGCACAGTAACGTCAAGATAACAGCCGTTAACTTTTCTGTTACGGCGTGCTCATATTGGCGAGTCAACGAAAAATATGTGATTAAAATGGCAAGTCAAATATAGTTTGGGCTTTTTTTGGTAAAAGAAAAAGTTCGTGCTTTTTTTGGCGATTCCTGAAAAGTTGGGGCTTTTTTTGATCGAATTCCCTTTTAGGTTCGATGTTATTTATGTCCAGTAATTCTTATGTATCTCTTTTTTTAGCTTTAAGTTTACCTCAGTATCGATAAAACAATCAGCCGATTATGTGTTAAAAAAAAAATAATAATAATAATATCACGTGGTGTTCTTAGCCGTTGGATCTGGTAGTTCACGCAATCACCGGTGAAAAAACATCTAGTGAGTTAGAGTAATGGGCCGCAGTTTACTTGGCCCAGTAAAATAACCTTAACCAAATGTTCAAAAAGTTTCCTCTTTTCAGCTTTCTTCCCGCAATTAGTTTCTTGCAAGTAAGATAAAGAGGCTGCCCTGACTCTTAAATCCACCAAATGCCAAAATGACCTTTGCGATTTTTCATTTTCTTTTTATTTTTAACCAAACACTTATTAATTCTTTATATTCACTTCGTTCCGTTAGTCTCTCATTTTTATGACAACAATAAATAAATTATTGCTAGTTAATGATTCTATTATTGTGTTAATTTTGAAGTATTTTTCAAATTTTAAAAAAGAGATTCTAACTGTTAACTGTTTTGTTGCAGGGCTGATAGCAACGAAGACGGGAAGATCACTAGAGAAGAAATCAAAGAAGTAATTTTGTTTTTTTTAACATATAAACGCAAACGCATAAATTACGTTTTCTAAGTAACGCTTATATCCTTTGAAATGCAGCTTTTAATGCTGAGCGCACCAGCAAACAAGTTAGCAAAACTCAAGGAACAAGCAGAAGAGTACGCATCTCTGATCATGGAAGAACTTGATCCAGAGAATCTTGGATACATCGAGGTTAAACAAGAACTAAAAAAAAAAAAAAAAGTATTAATATATTCCTAGTCTTCAAACACATTATCAACGATTTTTGTTTTGTTTAAAAAAACCTTTTGTGTTGTTTCAGCTATGGCAACTCGAGACACTCTTACTTCAGAGAGACGCATACATGAATTCCAGTAGACCGCTTAGCACAACAAGCGTTGCAATGAGCACACCAAGGCGGAGTCTAATTAGACCTCGTCATGTGGTTCGAAAATGTAGACAAAAACTTCACTGCCTGGTTCTAGATAACTGGCAAAGAAGCTGGGTTCTGTTATTGTGGGTCATTCTTATGGCTATTCTCTTTGTGTGGAAGTTTTTCCAGTACAGAGACAAAGCTGCTTTTAAGGTCATGGGTTATTGTTTAACCACTGCTAAAGAAGCTGCAGAGACTCTCAAGCTCAATATGGCTCTGGTTCTATTACCTGTGTGTAGAAACACATTGACTTGGCTGAGATCTACACGCGCTCGAGCTTTTGTTCCTTTTGATGATAACATCAATTTCCATAAGGTAAATACAATACAGCCTTCCATCACTCTTTCTATTGTCCAGTCTTCATCAATACGCAATCTGAGATCAAGACTCTTTTTCCTCTCTGTCGTCCCCGGTGTGTTGCAGATTATTGCTTGTGCCATAGTGATTGGGATACTTGTTCATGCTGGTACTCATTTGGCGTGTGATTTTCCCCGGATTATAAACTCGAGTCCAGAAGAATTCGCCTTGAGTGCTTCTTCCTTCAATGGTACTAAGCCCACTTTCAAAGACCTGATGACAGGTGCGTAAGGAATAACCGGGATCTCGATGGTGATCTTGACAACCATCGCGTTCACATTAGCATCAACTCATTTTAGGAGAAACCGTGTCAGCCTACCGGCACCACTTGATCGGTTAATGATACGTGTAGTTTTAGAAATATCAATATATAGAAGATAGCGATGGATTACAAAGGAACTTGAGGAATTTGATAATGGAGCTCCTCCCACTCCCCCTTATGAACGATCACCAAATACTCGTTACCTCACTCATTCTCTGCACTTCTATATATATAGTGCTTAAGCTCCCTTACCCTAGACTCTTTACGGTAAAAGTAAATAGAGACATGACCCTTAACAGTGGTTATTCCTTAGGTAATTATAGATAACTATAAGGTAGAAGCCCAATCATCTGGCCCAACGTATCAATACCCCCCCGCCTTTGAATTTCACCTTGTCCTCAAGGTGAGAATCAGCAATCTGCCTCCGATGAAATGATCAGCTTTCAGAGAAGAGGAAACTGACCCTTGATTATATTCTTCCATTCCCCTGAGCACTCATAACTCTCATAACTCTCAGATCCTTTCCCTTTGATGAGGACTTCCTCCTGTCCAGATGTGAAATCCTTATATATGTTTTCCAAAATATCTGCAGGGATGGGCAAAAGCTGCAGCAGTCCATCCAAGCAAAAGCTGGTATTTGCAGTTGGGGAACTTGGCCTGCAGCTGCACAACACCTTCTACCAATCATCATTCCTGTCCAATAATATAGTTCCCCAACTCTCTTTTGTGTCTTCAATACACAGCCATGTCTTTCTTGCTCAATAGAGAAATTTGGGTGAGCGTTGGTATCTTCCTGCAGATCGTTAATGATTCTTTGCAGCTTGTGGTCCACATTCACTCCGCTTCCGATCTCTTCCAACTGAATAGCTGCCGGAACTGCAAACAACTCCGGAACCAATTCTGTGGATGGTGGCGTCTGAGTGTTCATGCTCTCCTCCTGCAAACTTTTATAGCTCACCATGATTCCCTCTCCTTCTTGTTGCAGAGCTTTCCATATTGTTATGAGAGAGACTGATGAGTTACAACGGCCAGGATCCCCATTAATTGAGATAGGAACTCCATTAACTTGGAACTTCATCTCTTGTCTCTTCCAGTTCACTTCCATGTTCCTCAGAGTCTCAAGCCATGGCGTTTTCATAGTTACATATGCGCCGCCCAGCTCCAGAGGGAAGAAATCAACAACCACATTGTAGTTTTTCAATTGATCTCCACTTCCTGCATATGCGCACTCCCCCAAAATCACTGTGTTTAACATCAATCAGGCGTGAAGCAATTTTCCTGATCTGGTTTTCAGAAATGTGCATCAAGACAGAACAGAAGTTCATAAAAATTTTCCTCTTCCATGCAACTCCTGGCCAAAGCATCATTTTAAACAAACAGAACATTGTGTTCACCATCTCCACTGTATACTCCTTCCAAACTACTCCTTGAATTATACTAGGCATCCCAACGTCAAGTACTTGGTAACATTCCGCTTTGTTCCCAACTTGTGACTTCTTTTCCTTCACCTGAATTTCCCACAGCAGCAGCTCATCAAGCACAATGCAGCAACCCTTCACTCTTTTACATCCTTTCTTTCTCCTCATGCTTTGACTTTTGAAGTCTCCCTTCATACGAGGCTGAGAGTTGAGATGGTCCCCTTTCCATGGTTTGTACTTACACCTCCTAAATTTACCATATTTCACATTCCTCTTTCTTCTCAACCGTTGATCCATTAATGGCCTTCCTACAAGCTCTTTATGCTACCTCTATTCCTCTTGGCAGCTAACTTCTTATTATGCTTCATCCATTTATCAAACCTTAAGTGGACCCTCTCATAGACAAGCTTCTTCTTACCCCTTCCGCGGACGTTCTTTCTTCTCACATTCCAAGGAAACACAATCTGGTTACCAAAACAAGTCTCAGTAGCCTTTAGCTTCTGCTTAACTTTGTGTTTCTTCCAATTGGCGAGCTTCTTCTTAACTGTTATGTATTCCAATGGCAGCTTTGGCAACATAGGTACGTGCGTGAAATCATCATCATCATCTCGATTCTTCTTCTTCCAAGAGCAAACCTGAAATCATCGATCTCGTCACTAGATCAGATTATTGATTGGCTTCACTAACTATCTACACACCAGGAAATCTAGTTCAAGAGTTCAATTGGAGATTTGGGTTCTGAGCAATCAAATCTAAAGCGGCAGCCGAAGAACAGAAATATCGAAATCAATTTTGTAAAGAAAATCAAGCTAAGGACTATGTAGAACATGATTACGATCATCAACGGTTAAAGTAGAACTAAAGAAGGAGGAATCTTTTGTAGTAACTCTCACATTTTAGAGTAATCAAACCTAATCAAACAGAAAACTAAATGTTTGAAGTTTTGTACTATAAGCTAATCCTGCTAACTAGAAAACTCATAAGTCAATTCCCAGACTTGCATAAAGCAATCATCCATCAGTCAAACTATAACAAGAGTTCCACAATCGGAAAAATTCAAACCTGAATACCACCGTCTCCGGCGGAGTAAGGCTGAAGAACAGGACCAAGATGGGACCTTTCGACGGTGACTTGAACCGGAACTCCGAATCCTTTCCTTGGTAACCCGGTTTCACGAAATCTCGGCTGATTATCTTCCCGTAGCTTATCTCCGTCACCGGAATCGATTCCGGTACTTTCTCCTCCATCATCCTCCTCATTTCTCACCACTTCCTGCCCAAATCCAAACACACCAGCCAACTTCTTAAGAAACCCCATTATAGCCCAGAAGAAATCAAACTCGCTCAAATCAAATCCGAAATCCAATCATCATCATCATCTCGTTAGTCACTCGTTAGTCTCTCTATCTCCCTTACTCTCATTCGACCTGGTTTTCGATTTTGAAAAGAAAGGGGCCAGATTCCAATTACAACTGCAATTAGATTCAATTCAGTGATTGATCTTCAAATCGTCGCTGTGGAAGAAGAGATCGAAGATTGTCGCGTGTACCGGAGAATATTTCTTGTCGTTTATGGATTTTCCGGTGAAGAAATTGTTCTTAATCGTGTGCCTGGCCACTTCAAAATTTTATTGATGATCTTTGGATTTATCTATTTAAAGTACTTTGAATCGTGATCTAAATCAATTTTTATGTTTTGTTGAATCCAATCGTGATCTAAATTCCTTTTGTCATTTGAAGAAATAGAATTAAGGAAGAAGAAGAAACTGAGTTGCAGATACCGCCATTAGGGAATTCATTAAAAAAAAAAAAAAATTCGTTTCGGGTGGATAGAGTAACCGGGTTAATAATTTCGGGTAATCGGGTTTAAGGGTTAAAATCAGGTTAATTTAGGTTTTTTTTTGTTTTAATTTGGTTAACAGTTAATTGGTACACGGTAAACTGACTTAAATCGTGGTTTGTGGAGAAATAGATTTCGAACTTTGATTTCGGGGGAAATAGGTTTTTAACTTTGATTTGGTGGGGAAATAAAACTAGGTTCAAACTTCAGGGGATCTGTTATTATATGAAACTTCTGGGGGTGAAATAGATCGTTTGCCCTTACATTATTTGTTGGAAACCAAGTGGTAGTGGGCTAATGGTTCTCATATGTGGAAGAGTTACTTTGATGGTTTAGGACATGTATCGATTCCCCGCAAACGTGAAATTATCTAATCATTCTTATTTGGCCAGTCGAAATGGTGCCCTGGGAGATTAGTCGGGTGGTCAAAGCCTGAATGATCTCTAGTTATAAAATATAAACATTATTTGTTGGAGTTGCTAAAGTTTGATATGTAATGCATATACATTTTCAGATTACAGTTCTACTTCTACATGTTTATTTTTAGTTAGATATACATGTTTGTGTAGTTTAGGAGGTTAATATATCATTTTATCCAATCATTATTGTCTTTAAAATGAATTTCATAGGCAATTGAAATTTCGAAATAAAAAAAGACAAATTAAAAAAAAAAAAAAAACTCTCTTAAAACTTTCCAAAACGTGTAATAATTGGCTAATATTAGAAGTCTGGGAATTGGAAAAAACAACAAAAATAAATGAAAAACGAAAAGAAAAAGAGAAAACCCTTTTTGAAGATGTAGCTGTGCTGAGACAGTTCCTGTAGCAGTTGAGAAGTAGCACATGAAGTGATACAGGCGAGCAGCTCAAGAAGTTAGACGACTTGGAGCAAGGGAGGTGACTTGGATCAAGCTTATGAGGCCACGTGGAAGCACCAGGAGGCGGGAGCTGAGCTGGAAGAGGATCTTGGAGAAGATCACGTAGGAAATCATAATAAGGAATATTCTCTAAGTCTTATCCTAAGAAATAGGGAATGTAACTTATCACAGAAGATTTGTTAGGATCTTCAGTTTGGCAGTTTAGGCTTGTATACGCCGTAATATATTTTGTATAAATAGGAGTGATTGGCCTTTGTATGAGGTCAACACGTTTAGAGCAATAATTTAGCAAAAGGGGTTTTAGGGTTCTTGTAAGAAAGCTAAAACAGAGGCTAAGGGGGGGCGTTGAGTGGTTCAAAGATCGTGTATAGATCCTTGAACAGAAGAGACTAGATTTGTGAGATTGAGAGAAAACTTGTAAGTACTCTTGATAATTAATCTAGTGAAATTCTTTTGAGAAGATAAAACCCTGTTACTCGTGTTGTACATCCGGTAGTGGTAGCTGTTACATTTTCACTTTTCTCTACAGCAAAACTTCATCTTCTCCTAGAGGAATCTAAGGTTCTAGATTTATCTCTTCGTTCCTCTGGTGGGATCCGTTTTTCTTCTTCTTCCCATTATCTCGAGCTGTCGATCTTCTAGAAAATTTCCCATCTTCGTACATTTCGAGTAATGGAAACGAAAGAAAACAAGACAAAATCCAGCTCGCCGGTCGGTGGAAAAAACCCTAGATTTCATGGCGAAAACTCAACCTGGTGTCGCTTCTTCGAAGAGCACGCTGGGAAAGAAAGATATCGACTCGTATACTATCAGAGGCACCAACAAAGTTGTTCGAGGTTAATCACTCTCTTGAATGTATCTTTTTGAGTAATTTAGCTGCGATTGCTCGATTTGTTTTTAGGTATATAGGTACATTTAACACTCAATTGAAAGGGAAAAATCTGTTCTTTTGTTTTGTTATCTCTTACTTGATGAACTTGGAAATGTGATTGTTGAGGTGGTTTCTTGCAGCGGGCGATTGTGTGTTAATGCGTCCATCGGATGCTGGCAAGCCTCCTTATGTGGCGTGTGTTGAGAAGATTGAAGCGGATCCGAGGAACAATGTGAAGGTGCATTGTCGATGGTATTACCGTCCTGAGGAATCACTTGGGGGAAGGAGACAGTTCCATGGAGCCAAAGAGCTCTTCATGTCTGATCACTACGATGTTCAAAGTGCACACACCATTGAAGGAAAATGCATCGTACACACCTTTAAAAACTATACCAGGCTTGAGAGCTTCTTATGAGGGGATGAAAAGTTAACTTGATTGAAGCTCTTTCCGTGCAGATTTTAGTTAATTAGGGTTTTTTCTTGTCCTCGTTTGATTTTGATTTATGAGATGTGAAAAATAGAGAGAAAGAAGAACCAGAGAAGGTGCCAAAGAGCTGTATAGCCGTAAGTTTTCGTTGAATTGTTTTACTGTGGACTGCTTGTTTCTGAGAGAGAGAGAGAGATTCAAAACATGAACAGTCAATTCAGGAAGTGAAAACCGAAAACATCAGGATCCTTTGACTCATTCTGAGTTGGAAAATTTGTCTTGCTAAGAGTTCTTCGAGATCGGAGATTCCTTTCAAATTGAAAAGAGATTGTGCAAATAAGACGTATCTAAACCAAAATAGAGTTGAGACAAATGTTTGACACATAGCAATCCCGTTTTTCAGTTTTAAACCGGGAAAAATAAAATCTAACCGAAGTAGAATACAAGTTTTTGCTATGTACAATGGAAGGCAAGCAAACTTACGAGTTTTTTTGCCGATAAAATTCACGTTTTGATTTAGAATATATGTAATGTAAAAGCAAGTAAATTCTATTTTTTCTGAAATAATTTTGAACAATAATGTATTTCTCATTTCCATTCTAACGTACAAAACTATTTTGTTGTTATTAGAAATGAATTATACAACGTGAGATGGGCTATTAGAAAAATACTTGATTAATGAGTTAAGCGTATTAACAAGGCTACAAGTGTTTGTTGGATTTTGTGTGATTGGAAGCGTTGTGATGCGTCATTCGTCAATCTTTTAATTATTAAGGTCATAGGGTTTAATAAATATGATTCTATGTGCTAAAAATTAGATGATTTATATTATTAATCATCGGTTGAATTGATTTTTAATTGAGTCACCGGTAAGGCGGTAACCGTTTAATTTTTTACTCTTACTCAATAAAATTATAATGAAATTTTTTATAAAAAAAAATAGAAAATATTTATTTTGAAAAACATGGTGTTGGTAAAATAAATTAAACGAAATTATTCTTATTTTACATTCATGTTTTATAAATTTGTTTACATACTATTTCCTTGTTCCCCATCTCCGAAGAAACTATCCTCTCTCGCTTCTAAAAATCCAACCAATCCCACTCCCATATTTCTGGTGAATACTTATCCAAAAATTAGTTCATCAAACGGAGCAAAAATCCTATTATCAAGTGGTACTCCTCCTCTAGAAGGCTATTTCTTGTTTTTAGAGGCTTTTGCCGTTTTCTATCTGATGATTTTCCTCCATTCATGATTATATCGTTTCAAAAGCTATTTCTTGCTTTTTTATCATTGTTATTTTGTTTGTCTTTTTGGTTGTGAAGAATGAATTGTTGGTTTTGTTACATTTTTTCTTTGTTTTCACTTGGTTTTGTTTTTTCATAGAATGTCGAATGTCATATTAATAGCACCACTAATTGTTAATTGAACCCATATATTTATAATTGATGGATGATTTACGTTTTCCTATAACCAGTTGTTAATTTTGTTTTCTTTTGTTAAGCACGGCTTTTCCTTTTCCCTACACGTTAATTTAGTTTATAAGAGTAATAATCTTCTAATATTAATTTTGATTTACTCTGATCTAGATATGTGGAGTCTATTAATAGAGGATTGTAGTGATGACGTGGATAAATTAGATTGAGAGAAAACCCTCTCATTATATAATAGATTTTTAAATGAATTATTTCTTATTTTTAAATTATGATTAAATCATGACTCTTTTTAATTAAAAAAAAACATCAAAGTATTAAAAAAAAAAGGTTCAGGTATCCGCGGGTTTTTTTCGGGTTACACTGTAGAATAATAAAATCCGATAGTGTTTTTTTGATCCGGGTTTGAAATGGGTGGGATCAATTCGGGCTCAGGTCGGGTAGAGTAATTTTACCTAATACAACATCCCTATTCTCATATTGCTTTATCTTTTCATCGACGTCCATTCCGTTATGGGTCGTCGGATTGCTGATCTCAGCGAAAGAATGTGATGGTACACATTCGAGACGACTCTTAAGCGTCCTATGCGCCACAATTTGCTGCAAAATCCAAAACACAACAGATTAATAACAATCAAATACCGTTAAAAACAATATATATTAACAACATTTAACTTTACCTTAGAGGAACATAGCATTAGAAGACCATAGAGCGTTTTCAGCAACCACGCATTTTTTTCTTCCTCCAAAGGCTGCAAAAATAGTAGAGGCGTTTAGAGAGAGATGAAACAATACTCTAAGAGAGTAAATATGAGTCAGATTGTTTTCAGAGATAAACCTGCAATCTAAGGCTAGCAAAAGTTGGAGATTCCAGAAGATCGATCAGTGAATCTGATCACAAACCCAGTGTTGTTTATGTCTTCTTCCAACAACGATTCTATTACCAAACTTGCCAGTTTGTAAGCCTGCAATGTCATGTGTGATGAAATTCAGTACAAAGACATGTAATAAAAAAACAAAAAATAAAGAAAGCGTTGTTGGTTTTTACCCAGGCTAGTAGACAAAGCCCTAGCGTTGCAACGGAGTGACACCACGATGCATACAAAGCAGCGAAAAGATTCTGCCCTTGCAAATTGTCAGTCGAACTTTTCAAAACCTTTCGGAGTGTAGATAACTCTGGAGAAGTTAGCAACTCTAGATTTAAAACCTGAAAATTGAAATACACAAAACAGAGAATTACAACTACAACGATCAAAAACTAGATTACATAGACGAAAAAGTTTGAGTTGTAAAAGATCAAGTAATGTAAATGACTCTTTATTAAAGAATGTGAAAAAACTAGATCTCTGTATAATTATTTGATTGATAATAGTTCAAATTAAAGACCTAATAAGGTTTACAAATCTCTGTATATCTGTCACATGATTCTTACATATCAACTAGCTCAGTGTCTCCCATTGCCAATTTCTTTCTTTTGACATAATTTATCCAGCGTTCCAAATTTGTGTTTGCATTGCGAGTCTGATATAACTCGCTATCAGAGAATGAGTCAATCATTGTTGTTGTATCTGCAACTGCAAGCTTGTGGAGCAAATCCACAACATTGTGAGATGAGTCAATGACATAGCGAGCTTTTGTGCGAGCTTGTCCAATGGCTGCAGAAGTAATTCTCTTTCTTGAGGTCAAGAATATTCAATGGAATATTCTTCTTCTTCTTCAGAGAGTGATTATTCGAAGAAGACTTCGACCTAGTTTCATGAGAAAACTTGGACGGCACGATTTCCGATTCCAAAAATGTGTAAATGTTTTCGTCCTGTAACAAATATATCGACCCATTTTTTATATTAAAAATCCAAATTCTGGTTAAGTATGCAATGTAGAATACATAATAATAGGGCAAATTTTTGAAATAGTACAAAATAACAAACTAATTGTCAAACTAGTACAAAAACAGTGGGCAAACATTTTTCAAAGGATGTACCAGTTTGACAATTTACTTGCGATTTTGTACTATTTGGGAGCATTTCCACATAATAATATAAGCTTTACCTTCTCCAAGAAGTAACCACTACAAAAGACATAATCAATTGGCCTAGTCATAGATTTTTTGCGCACTATGTCTCCCAAAATACGAGCAATTGCTGCCCCCTAGGTAATAGAGAAGAACATTTGATAAACCAATTGTATAAAGTATTGTATAGTTGAATACCTCAAAATGAGAAGCATTTATATTTAGTCTCACCCATCGCATGGACTTCAGCAGAATGGTTTCCTCCAACAACATAACTGATGCATTAGAGATTGGTCCTGCCCATAAGTATTGTAACATGTCTCTTGCTTGTGCTCTCCCAAATTCAACATCTTACAGTAAACAACAAAAATGGAAATTTTAACGAGGGTGATAAATGTTGGAAGCAAAAAGAGGCAAAGAAACTATTGCTCTAAAGCACATGCATATTCGTAATTCCATACTAGTGAAGTCTCGCTTGCTTCGAAGAACGATCTTGGAGTTCGATCAGTGAAGTACTTAATAACATTCTACAATATACAAAGTAATTAACCCATAAAAGATTTGAGATTATGTAAAGTAAAGATCACACCAAGCTTGAATTTTTTTCTAAAGAAATTACAAACCTTTGCACCATCGACCCAATCGAGGTTCATGTTTTCAGGCATATTTGTCATCCATTCTCCAGTGGTATCCCTTAAGAACTTTCCATTTTCCGCAGCCAACCATATCTTATACTCTCCAAAGTTCTGTTTTTTTAAGTACCAAATCAGTGAGAAAATAGATATATATGTGTATGATATATAATAAGCAAAGATGAAAAGAGAGACAATAATTAACAATACTTTATCTA